>NDXB01013659.1:231345-242615 GCA_002631895.1 Agapornis roseicollis
GGGGGGGGGGGGGGGGGGGGGGTGTGTGTCTTCTGGTAACCTGATAAAGAGGCAGGCAGCATGGGGAAGAAAGGTAACTGCCCATGACACTAACACTTAGGATTTAGGAATAGGGAGTAGTCATAGAGCAAGGGAATATTTCAAGCCATATTAGTGGCAGGGACAACAACCCTTAAGATGCTTGTGAAGTGTTTTTTTCCAAGTCAAAACTTCTGTAGATTGCAAGAACTCTGAGCTAGTCTCTACTGGGTTATAGTCAAAACATTTCTCAGCACTCCTATAATTTTCTGCTCTGTACTGCATTTCTTCCTCCTACTTGTTCAAATGTAGATGTATACCTGAATTTAGAGCTACGTAAAAACGTAAGTGAAGTCAATAAGAAAATCTCACATTGACCTCTGTGGGCTTTAAATGGCATGGCAACTTTGAAATAATAACAAGATCTGTTTCCAAAGTAGACTTGCCTGGTTTCTTTTTGTGTCAGAAATAGAGGTTAAAAAGATAACACAAACAGCAATAAAGACATTTTGGTGTTTGAGAAAAAAAGATGTAAGTGCACATCACGGTGTCTGAAGTGCTTCGCTAATGGCCTGCAGCAGGTAATTTCTCTTTACTCTGCTTAGCACTAGGTCAGCCACCCCTATTGTATGAAGTAGGAAGGTTATCTTGGTTTTATTTGTGGTTTTGAGGCATTTTTAGAATGTCTTCTTTCTTTTCAGCCAGCAAAAGTCTGGGTGTGTTGGAATAGTCTACCTCATAATAACCGCATTGGAATAACCTCATAATATGAGGTTACGTTTTCTGACTGTTTGGTAGCAGTGAATGAGAGCACTGTTAGAAGCCTGTTGTCTTCAGGCACCAACCTCAGCCTGATAAGCATTTTTAAGTAGGATTTCATGTGGCACTGAAGTTACTTTGCTCAGTAAAATAAAGATAACTGCTGTATATAAATCCCATATTGTACATTCAAACAGGAGAAGCAAAAGGAACATCTTGTTCAGCAAGAAACCTTAACACCAAGTCATGAGGCTGGTCTGCTTCACAAGTGGAACACAGTTGTGCAAGAAAATACTTTATATAGAGTTGGGCTTTTCAGATGCAAGATGCACCCAGCATCATTGGCAGTATAAAATATCACTTGCTAACCAGCCATTCCACACAAACAGCTATTTGTATATAAGAAGCTCAGTCACTTTGCCCATTTCCATGTTCCCCTTTCTGTGCTAGTATTTTATCTTCTGAGTTCTTTGGGGCAGAACATAGTATACACATCTATGTTTGTAACATGCTGCACTCAAGAGGCGCCTGCCCCATTTGGGGTACAGCACCCTCAAAATTACCCAGTAAAAACATGGTGTGAGGGCCACCACACAAGTACAATATGGCTTTCCCCAGTGCATTCTCTGCAGATACAAGACTCCCAGCTACACCTCCCAAGCACATCATTTTAATTCTTTCTGCAAAATACTGGTTTGGGCATACATTATAATCAGATACTCACAACTGCTTGCTGCTTTTTTTGTTGTGGGTTGTTTTGGGTTTTTTATTACTTTCCTGCTACTGGAGACAGCTCCTTCTTAAAACTGTCTCCAATGCACAAAGACACACTGAGTAATTTTTCGTGAGTTTAAACTAATATGATGAGTAGTGGAATACTCATTCAAGTCTAAAAATGTAATATTCTTTGGGAGAAGTGAGTATTCCAGTCAGCTTTACAATACACTCTTTCTCAAGATCCCAACAGAAGTCTTCAGAACACTGAATTCATCATAGATGCTCTGAATATTCTTATATTTACTTGGGAAAGCTGCATACAAGGTAAATGTTTCAGAAACTAACACACTGGCCTTGTGATGTCCCTTGCCTTATGGAGCATAAGACCTCTGTGATCCAGCATGTACGATTTTTACAACACTAGTAAGGATTTAGTCATTTTGGAGGTAACACAACTCCTGAGATCCTTTCCTTCATCACTCCAAATAATCCTTGGCTTGCGTAACACTATTCGCCTTAAGAGACACCCCCTGCTCTTTCAATAGGATTCTGGTGTCTCCTCCACTTCCTCCCCAAACTTTTCTTTGGTTGCACTGTTACCCTAAGGAGTACAGTCATTTCTGAGAAGCTGGAAAAAGCCCTTCTCTACTTGCAAACACACATCCCCCCTTCAAGTCTTTACTAGTATTTTCTTTCTCACCATGCCAAGCTATCACATACTCTTGCCATTAATTCTCCACACAGTTCTGCACCACCACCACCAGCAGCAAACTATTCTGTTTCCTCATTTTCCTTCTCCTCTTTATCAACATTCTTCATAAAGTACCCAGTATTTTTACATTCATTTCTTCTAATTAGCTTTCCCCTTGGATATCTAACTCTACAAGTTCTACTTCTAATCTCTCACCACACCTTAAAAGCCATTAGAATTAAGGGAAGTCACCTGTGATTGAGCCCATCTCTCAATTCAGGGAACAAACCCAGGTGGGCTGAAGTATCAGGGAAGGGCATCACTGTTGTTCTGATATTTAAGCACAAAGAGGAAAATAGAATCTTTTAATTCTACTAGCTTGGAACTGTGCAAGCCTTATAGACCCCATCCTGGTAGGATCCAGACAAGCCAAAGTAGAACTCTAGTTCAGTTACAAAATGAAGTAACCCTGCTCTTGCCACAACCTGAGGTTTACTCTCCAAACAGCAGAATGAAAATCAGAGTCTGAATTATAATGCAGAGAGGTCTGCACTGAGACTATATTATTTCCATTTGTTTTCTTTTGGTTTTGCTAACGGCACTTCAGAGAACCATTAAAGTCCCTTAAAGCCTGTCTATTGACTTCAAAGGGAACAAGTTTTCCTTATGCTTTGCTTTGTTGAGGTTTTTTATTTGGTCTTGTCTGTTTTTTTTTTAAGTTTTCACCTTGGTTTTAGGGGTCCCAGTAGCAAAAATCCCTGTGAAAACTACACTGAAAAGGCTGAGAAGTGCTTTGGGCACCATCTGAAAGAAAAGAACCACAATTCCTTAGTAATAGCAGCAATATCAAACTTGCTCTGGGTTGAAGAATGTCATTTTCTTAGCGTCACCTTCCCCCTAACAGCCCTGAGTTACTACACAACACAAAGATATTTGCATTGCATGAAGGAATTTGTTCTGTTGTTTTTCTCTTATCATCCAAACGTAAGAAGCTGCTGGGCTCCAGGCAGGGGAAAGGTGCCACAGAGCTGGGAGGTTCACATCATTTCAGAAGCAGACATGAAAATATTAGTTTTAACGGTGAACAAAAAGAGTCAGTTGAGCGACCTCAACATTCGGGAGGGAAACAACTTTAGACACACAAACTTGAATCAAATTGTGAAGGTTCTCAGTTTAGCGGTGTTTTTTGAAGCCAGCCTGTGGTAGATTTTGGCTCATCACAACCCAGCTGGGCTCCTCACAAAAAAGACAGCTGGAAAAGGTAATAAAGCACAAAGCTATCCCAGCTGAAGAAACAATAGCAAATCACTCAGATCAAGAACTCACAGCCTTAGAAAGCATCTTGTTGCACGCACATCGTCTTTTCTTTAAGCCAACATTCACTCATTTTGCACCACTGCTTGCTCAGGGACAAACAGAAGATACCACTAACAAACCGGTTTTCAAAAAACCTTGGAGAGGTTTGAAGCAAGAATTACATTCAAATTCAAGCTTGGACTGCAAAGCTGACCTGCCCCTTCCCATCATCTTAATGACTGATTAGTTGCAGCTGCAGGCTTAGGCACCTTGGCTTTTCTTAGAGAGAAAATACCAGCCACTCACATGCAACAAAGGACTTTGTAATGTGGCTCAGCTACCAAAATACCTTGTGAAGTGTTTCTCACTGGGTAGATGTGTCTCTTGTAGCTTAACAATTACCACACAGGTCTCTTTCCCAAGTCACCAGTGTACAGCACCAACAAAAACAAGGGCCAACTAAAGCAGCAGAAACACAAAGTTCTCAGAACTCTGTTAAAGCACTTTTAAGCAATCCGATTGAATTTTCCCCGTCAGAGGGACTCTAAAGCAGAAAGCTTCTATCTTCCCTTTGCTGCTATAAATTACAGCCTTCTAAAGAAACAGAACACATTTAATATTGTACTAGATCTAAACTCGCAGGTATGCTGTTAAACAGGCATAATTAAAACAACAAACAAGAGAAGGAGACGAGTCGGGAAGTTCAGTGACCTTAAATAAGCGCTAACGAGCTGCTTGTTGCAGAGGGGGAGGTCAGGTGCAGCATCGCGACCCTGTTCTTCACATTGCTTGTGAAAGTCTGTTTTAATCCAGGATAGCAGCAAACTACTGCTTTTAAGAGACACATTCCCTTCATAAACAAAGCCAGCTGGATTTTTAACTTATTTTTTACTGTATTTAGGTTTCTGTTGTTAGAGAACCCCGGGCAAACGGGATTTTTCTTCCATAAAATCTTTGCAACGATTGCTGCTGGTCTCAGGTGTGCAGCCTTAGTATAAATGTGTAATACTAAAAGGGGCCTTCAGGCACAGCCTTGAGCTATGGAGAGAAAAATGCACTGCCCTGCGAGTGGCCTCTAGCACAAGGGAAAGAGATGAGAGAACTCCTCCTAGAACACCCAGTTCCAGTTTTGCCTTTAACTCCTTTTTTCCTGGGAAAATTCATTTGTATCTGGCTTGTGAATCCTGAAACGCGCTGGAAGAGAACTGCACAACTCCTCTTTCCTCTCACAAATCTTCACGCACGTTCTGCTAGCTCACTAAGGAGCATCCTCCCTTACTTAGATACTGTTTATTCCATCCCAGGATAGTCTTAAGATACAAAGGCAAGAGACCTGGGGCCATAAGAGCTGCTGCAGTTCACAAACAGACAAAACAGGCCTAGGAGCAGCCCTATGAAACCACTTAAGAAAAATCTGAGTTCAAAAACGCCTACTCAACTACCCCATAAAACACTCCCCAGATCACATATATTATTTGATTCAACCAAAGGGATAATAAACATTTTACTCATATAGAATACAGCCACGGATAATGCTATAGCCTCTCCTTTACCAGCCTATACCCTCCACATTAACAAAACAAACCCCAAATTTTGGTTAATTATCAAGACTCATTGAGATTAATTAACAGAACCAACAGAAATCAGTGCCTACAGAGAACAAATCCCCATATCCAGAAATCATTCTCAGGATCCCACTGCACTGCTATCTATGCAATCAGATCTGTTTGTAAGCTAAGCATTTACAAGCCCTTCACCCACCTTTTTCTGATGTAGCATGGGTGCTTCCCAGGCCCTGCTCAGCCTCTCACTCCCCTTTTGTCCTCTCTTGGCCTCCTTAGGTCTCTGGGAGCCTGCCACCACGAGCTTTTCCTCTGTTGCAGCCAGAGCTTAATGAGGCAACCCCACCCTCATGCTCTACATTTAACCTCTGTAATCAAGGGCAATCATTGGAATCAGCTGCTCTGTTTTAAAAGCTCCTCCTTGCTCATCAAGTTTCCCGCCCGATCACAGCAGCATCTCAAGGTTGTGATGAACTATCCAGCCTGACTCTTGATTCTCCATCTTGCTACATGGCAAAGGCAATTCAGGGGCCACACAGCATTGATCGCACTAACACAGGATCAATACCGTGCCTCTGCACTGTGCAAAATCATGCCTGATGGGTTTGGTTATGTATAGGCCAAGGGGAGTACAAGATGGATAAATTCTACTGTGGTGCAACGAAATTTGTGTTCAGGACATTACTCATCACAAATACATTGTGTCATACACTGACATGACAGATGATTCTTCATTGTATTCTATCAGTGCAATACAGCATATAAAGAAGCGGTGGCATCTGGAGGAAGATTTCACCTGATTTCCTTTAAAACCTGCTGAGCACTCTTGTTTCTCAAATGCTTCATCATCAGCGAGCATCTCTTTTCACACAGGGTGCTCTGATTGCACATTAGATGAAAACCCACTTAGCATTGCAACCACAGGCAGGACAAGACTTGTTTTTCATTGCAGGATACGGTAGCCATGGTATCTTCCTTCCTGTGCTGATATTTTATCATCTTTAAAGCAACTTCTACCATAAATTTAAAAGTTACAGTACTGCTCCTGTCCCCTTGTGCTTTCATGACAGAGGTACATTTATCAGCTGTCAGCTGCAAGAAGGAGGAACTGGAAGTAAAGAGAGAATATGGATGTAAATTACTTGATCTCCCTTTGTGAAAAATAATCCCCTCATCCCTTCTTCTTCATCGCTAACTTGTAAACTTGTGTTAGCCTCAAGCTGACCTGCTCTATATGAACTTCATGATCTTAGAAATTACAACAGTATTCTGCTCGTCCATACAGCGACCATCTGGGGGAGCTCAAGGAGAAAATGCTATTCCTTCTATCCCACACAGTCTTATTCATCTGGCTTCGTTTTCTGGGTAGAATATTTCGATACCTAATGCTGATGTTTTCGTTCAGATATGAGGCTCAGAATCTGACAGCAAAACCTAGGCATCGAGGCCACCATCACTCATTAATCTTCCTGTTCTTTGCCTAGTAATATGATGTTAGACTACTGCTATCACTAACCTATGCCTCAGTTTCTCAGGTGTAGGATGACACTAATAATATTTACTCCTCTAGAGAACATATTGAGCTTTGCAAAAGAAAGCAAATACAGAAGCTTCATAATGCAAGTATCACTGAAAGCTGATATCTGAATATGGCTGTCTTGTCTAACACATGCCTGTCTTTGAAATTAGACCATACATGTTGTGTCACCTATGGAAATCTTGATTCACCTGCCTATCAGTGCTTCATAGTGTTGTCTAATACTTCTTTTCTGGTTTTCTCCAGTGTATCAGAAACAAGTCCTGTTTACGCCAAGCAAGATCTATTGTTCAAAAGTTAAAAACACATTGTCATTTGTGATTGTGTCTGAAAATCTTTCCTGTGAACTAGCAGACTGTGCAACAGATGCGAGATCACAAAAGGATTCAACCAAGCCAAGCCCACACATACGATATTGTCAGTGTCAAAACTTTTTCTTTCTGTTAAAGCCAAGATTAAAAAAATAGGAGAGAAATATTTCCTGCAAAGTGTATGTGGGCTTTAAAAAGAAAACCCATGAACTCTTCCCAGTCTTTTCTGTTCAAATATTGTAACAATCAAAGTCTGGAACTTCAGAAAAGAAAAACTCCCCCTCCCTAGAACAGAGTGAGGGCGTTACAGGTAATGGTATCTGTATCAGAGAGTCCATCTGCTAGATTTACTCAGGACTCATAAAAACAAGGCTTGCTGCAATAAGGACTCCTTTCTAATGTTGGTTATCTTCTCTGCTAGATGAACAGTAATTTTGCCAGCTATTAGATACAAAGCAAACCAGTGTTCATTCTAAATGCCCAATTTTTCTTCAGAAAATGTGACTGAAATCCACAATTGCTCTTTAAGATTAAGGTACAGTCACTAAAAATAATCCTGGGGTTCCAGGGCCAAGGCAATTATTAATGACACATAAACACACAGTGATTAGTGTCCTACATTGTTTCTCAGAGAACTGCTCCATTCTCTCCAGGAATCAAACTGGAGACATGCAGCTAAAGCAGCTTAACAGGTCTTTGACACCTAACCAAAGAGCTCTGCATGAAATAGATAGAGGAACCTACAGCAAACTCAGATCAAAATGAAGAATGAGTTGCTTTCTGCATGCTATCATCTACAGAACTGGATTTGCTGAACCTACTTGTCACCCTTCAGAGAGTCACATCATTTGCATGTAGGTGTTTTACATGCATCTTGTATCAAGGCATGACACTTTTCTACTGACATAATGGAAAAAGGTCTACTTCAGCTCCCACAGCATTTCTACAAGCAGTCTCTGTACATGGATGGACAGAGTTAACGTCAGTGTAACAGCAGCTGGAAGCTTTGTAAATACTGCTCTGGAATGGACCGAAATATTCAAAGACTTTTTGGTCACAGCCTACATCTCACATGAAATACGTATGCGCAGGCAACATATGTGCTTGCACTGTTACAAGGACAAGCTTCAATGGCATTCATCAAACACAGAACTGCTACAAGTGAGTTGTTATAATATGTGAAATCATTTGACATTGTCTGCCTCTTCTGTCTTCTACCCCTGGAGGATTATCCACATGGTTTTCCACACCAAATCGAGTATGTTGGTGGTGGCATACAACTCATGTGTAAACTAAGTAGGCTTGATGGCAATGGGTTGTTCTGTTCATGGCTGGAAAACGTACTTCAGTTTAGCAAGCACTGTAATCTGGAACTTCCATCTTCTCTTTTGAATGCCAGCAAGCATTTGTGAGGAATCATTTTGATCATCAGATGCTATTCCTCCCTAAGAATGAGGGTCTACTTTCAAACAGTGTATGGGATTTCTGGGGATATGCCCCTACATTTACTGCCCTCTGGTTTGGTTTGGTTATTTTTTTTTTTTTTTAGAAATGCTTCATATGTAAAATTAAATACAAGATCTAAATGCTTCATATGTAAAATTAAATACAAGATCTACATTCATTTCACGTGTGTCCTGAAATTAAATGTCAAGAATACTCAAGGGAACAATGTTAATGAACAGTCTTAGCCCACAGCACCCACTATCTGTCATTCTTATTAAACACAAAAGAACAAAAAGGTTAGTGTAAGTGTTGATATTTAACCAAAAGGGAACACTTTCTGTGCATATTCATGAGGTATTAACATTAGCACCTTTTTTTTTTTGTTCTGCCCAATGAGTTCAGTGATAAATAGAGATAAAAAAGGGTTGAATGTGGTTATTGAAAATAACGATGTTCTGCTAGCTGGCCAGCACATCAATTGGTTTTACATGCTTGGTTTTTCTCTTTCATTGTTCAATTCTACCTCAGGTTATGAATTTTCAGAAGCAAACATGAGCAATTCCAAGTAAATATACAATTGCTACTTGAGCTGGTGTATCACCTTTCTTGGTTTTCTTTTTACAGGTTGCTTAAATCAATAGAACTGCATACTTGAAAAACATTGCAATATATATATAATTGCAATATATAATATATATATATTCCTGCATTTTTCTCTGCCATTGAAAACCTTTCCATAATTCCTCCCTCTCCTTTAATGTAAAACAAATATGAGAAATCCTTAATGATCTTGAGGACTCTGCAGCCATTTGTATGATACAAAGATAGATTAATTCATATGTTTTATGAATTTGCTGTTTGTATTATTTAATGCTACCAGACCATGGTCATATTTGTAAACTCAAAGTTTTCATCCATTTTAACATACCACATAATTTAGCTCAAAATCTGAATAAAGCATATTACTCTCCATACACTCTTTATTTTTTGTAAAGTCATGCAGACTTGCAGCAGAATCATGTGATACCAAATAGCCTAATACATAATCCCACAGGAAGAAAAGTGTTTGCAAACACTTAACTAAACTGTAATTCCTTAGCTGAAACCTATTTAGCAAAAAAATAGGTTGCAAGAGACAAATATATTTGTAGAAAAGTTGGTTTACTCACTAGAGAACAATGATGCATGAAAATAGAATATGCAAGTGCCAGACCCAGGATATATAACTATTTCTGCTAAAATACCTGTTGGCCACAGTGCAACCACTTCACCAACCTGTGGTTCTTTTCCTCCGACCACCTAGGACATGTTATATGTACTATACAAGGTCCTAAGAGTAGGGACCAATTAACTACTTCTGTATGCAGCACCTATCTTGAGTGGTGCCCTGATGACCCTCAGGGCCAGTGGATACTGCTGAAATGTATGTAAAAGTTACCATAATTTCATAAAATAATAAAAAGTAATTGTCTCATGGTTCACTGGTTTACTTAATATTAATCTAGAACAGTATAATCCAGGTATCTGTTACAGTTTCTCCTAAAGTTAATTCTGAATCCCAACACTAGGGATGAGCTTTGCTTTCTATCTGAGGTGTGTTCTGCTTTTAGTGGTTTACGTATCTCACAGAAGAAAGGTGTCCCAGCACCAGGCTGCAGTTTGCAGTGGAAATCACAAAATGGTTTGGGTTGGAAGAAACCTTAAAGATCATTCAGTACCAAGTCCCATGCTACTGCATTGCTGTCCAAACAGTAAAGGGCAGTAATTTTATAAGGGTTTGTAGTGACAAAACAAGGGGGAATGGCTTTAACCTGCCAGAGGGGAGACTGAGCTGAGCCCTTAGGCTGAAGCTCTTCCCTGTGAGGATGCTGAGGCACTGGCACAGGGTGCCTAGGGAAGCTACTGCTGCCCCATCCCTGGCAGTGTTCAAGGCCAGGTTGAATGCCTATTAAAGATAAATTGTCTTGTTGAGGTATTTACAGTATTCACCACAAGCACTACTATTAGTGAGTGATTGAAATGAATATCAGAAAACCCTCAATATTAAATCTAATGATGCAGTGAAGATGGAAATAAAGAAACGCTAATATCTTGTGCTGCATCCTGCAAAATCCAACCTCAAGTACGAAATTCTTCATAATAATTACTACTGAATTTCAGTTTATTGTCTCCCTTTGACTCCTAATGCTGTCTGACACTGTTACATGAGCTAACTGTCAAAAAGTGGATTATTTTATCAGGTATGCAACCTATCACTATAATGACAGGTTGCACATTAGCTGAGCAAGAGCAATCTATCAGTAGGGCATGACTGTACTAATTACCTGCTGCTGGACTGTATGTTCTTGTCTTTAATACATGTTAAAGTAGACATCACAAACACAGGGAAATGATACTTAAGGTAGTACTGTCAAAAATACATAAAAAGAAGGGCAAAGCAAAAAGGTTTAAATAGTCTAATATTTACAGTGCAACAATTCTTTCCTTTGGGAAATAGCCAAAACACGCCATAATCAACTAATCTCTTTCTTAGGCTTTCAGAATCGTTCCCCATGCCCTCTGTGCAGCGCTCACCGCCGCTCCCTGTTGTCCCGCCCTTTTGCCATTTCCCGCCATAACCCCACATCGAGGCGCGGGCTCTGAGGGGCGGGGCAGCTGGGTGGTGCCTGAGCGGGCTGCCAGCGGCGCGTCAGAACCGGGTGTAGCGGGATGGAGAGAGGCGTCTCAGCGGTGTGGCGCGCCAGAGCCGCGGGCCGCGCTGATCGCCGGGCAGGGAAGAAGTGGTCTCTGTGCAAAGATCCTTCAGAAACAGAGCACGGGCACGCTCTGGCGGGAGTCCATGCTCAAAGTGGGGACAGACAGCCCTGAGGGACCGCGGCTGCAGGGACCCAGTAAGGGCAGAGAGCCCTGAGAGACCGCGGCTGCAGGGACCC
>NDXB01013660.1:9930-45853 GCA_002631895.1 Agapornis roseicollis
GGGGGGGGATAGTTTGTCCCATTTAGAGCACACCACCATGGGTGCACCTTGCTTTCTCTCCTCCCTGCCACAGCAGAGCCCAGGCAGGCGACAGGGCTGCGAGGTACCAACAGAGCCGGTCTGTGACACTTGGCTGGGAGGACAGAGGGAGATTGATGCTTGCTTGGGTGCGCAGCCCTCAGCTGCGGGCTCTGCCTGCCCCTGCACCAGCTGGGGACAACAGCGCCGGCCCCGGGTGGCACTGGGGGCACTGCGGGGCTGGCGTAAGCCCCCCGGCACAGCTGGCAGCGCTGTAAGGCTGGCGCCTGCCCAGCGGGCTGGCACCAAAGGGGCCGTGCAGGGAGGGTCACCCCTTGGGGTGCTCACATGTCCGGGTGTCCGAGCTCCACTACAGAGCTGGAGTCCCCCTTCCAGCCCCACATCTGCCCCATCGCGGGTCCTGTCCCCTGGCCAGGGTGAAAAGAGCTATGGAAGCACCCCACAGAGCTGGGGCTGGGGGGTGAAGTGATGGGGTTTGGGGGTAGGAACTCACAGAGGGCTCCTGCCCACCTCTGTGGCATCTCCTATGAGTGAGATAAAACCCGGCAGCCACCACCAGCCATGTCAGAAAGGACACGTGTGGAGGTGAGGGCAGCTGGGTGTGATAACAACATCCGAGTGTAACCGCAGGGCTGTGCCCACAGGGCTGTTGTGCCTTCATCCCCGCATCCCCCCCACACGTGAGGGATGCTGGAGCTGGCCGCAGGGTCCTTGGCAGACACAAACCCCCAGCACACCACTGAAAACCCCAGAAAGGCTTTATTTATTCATGTATGCATGTAGGAAGGTTGATGCTGTTTAAAAACCCACTGCTGCTGGAGGGTGGCTGGGCTGGGCTGCCAGTGCTTGTGGATGCTGGGTGCCAGCTGGCACCTCTCTGCTTAGCACTGCCTTGGGGGGGCCTCAGGTGAGCCAAGGACAGGGGGTGCACCCCTTCCTCCACCTCCAAATGGGACCTCTCCCCAAAACCAAGGCTTGAAAGCCTGGCCCGGACACACAGTGCAGCCCCATGGTGAACGCCATGACAGCATGCACAGGGATGGCAATGGGATGGATGGAGCTGGCTCAGCCCATCCTGATGGGTCCTGGGCATGGCCTGGGCTGGTTCTCCTCTGCTTGCTCTGTCTGTGGAATGGGTGCATGCAGCTGAGGCTGAGGGCTTGAGGGGAGTGAGGGGGGAGTCTTTGCTCCCTGAAGTCATGCGGGGAGAGGGTGATGCCTGCCCGAGGAGCAGGGTCCCTAATGGCCATGGTGGGGGTTTCTGTCTGGCTTCTGCAAGCAGTGCTGGCCTCCTACCTGTGTCCCCCTGCCCCACAGAGTCCCTTTTGCCATCACAGGTAGGTCACTGGGGCCCTTGCCATGCCATGGTACAGCCTCCAAGGAAAAGAATGAATCCCATTTCCATGTTGACCTGCCTGCAAGACCCTGAGCCTTCTCCTGAACTTGGGCCTGTGGAGTGGGGGTAAAGGAGAGCATCAATACATTTCTCTCTGTAGGACCTACATAAACATCACCTACTGCTTTTATTTCCTGCTAAGCATGGAGGGTATCCAGGTCTGGAGGGCTGGCAGCCTTGCTGAGCTTGTCCTGTCGAGGTTTTGGATGCTCTCCTCTCCAGTGGAGGAGCACCAGGGGTGAACCTGCCCAGGGAATGCTGCACCCAAGCACCAGTGTGTGGAGGAAGCAGGGGAATGGGGCAGTTTTCACCTCAGGCTCTCCGTGAGGCTGTGGGAATGCAGCAGTCTGGGGATGCCACCTCTCACTATTCCTCCAGAGGCACTGCTCCAGCTACCCCCATTACTTTCATCCATCACCAGATGGGCGGTGGGCCCTATCCTGCAGGCAGTGCAGTGCCAGCCCTCTGGTGCCAAGTGGTACCCATCAGCAGCTGCAATGGCTGTCTGTGCCCCTTCACCATCAGCAAGACCTCGGGCTCCTCTACTGCTGCCCCAGGTCTGGTGTTTTCCCAGCAGAAACAGAGCCTCCTGCTCAGTGTCCCTGCCCTGGGCTCTGCAGGGAAGGAAGCATCCCTGACCCACTGCACTACTGTGTGCTGGAGCTGGCTGGGGGCCTGTCTGTTGATCGACTGGGGGCTATGGGGCCATAGCCAGCACCACACAGTCCAGGTGCAGNGCTCAGTGTCCCTGCCACAGCCATGGGCACCATGGGCAGCCCTGGGCTCTGCAGGGAAGGAAGCATCCCTGACCCACTGCACTACTGTGTGCTGGAGCTGGCTGGGGGCCTGTCTGTTGATCGACTGGGGGCTATGGGGCCATAGCCAGCACCACACAGTCCAGGTGCAGACAGGGGTGCTGCTTGCTTTTCTCTGCAACCCATAGAGAACAGCAGCTTCTCATCTGACTGCTCATGGCCCGTGGCCCATGGCCCAGTGATGCAGCCTGGAGAAGCAGCAGCCTGACATGGAAGAGGTGGAGGGTGTTTGATTGTAAGGTGGTGTTTGCTGGTCACCAGCTGTGCAGCATCCCAGAGTATCAGGAGCTCCCCTGTACCATAGCAGCAGAGCATCCCTGGGTACCTCAGGCTCCCCAGCAGCACAGCATCCCTGGTTGCCCAGAGTTGATGCTATGCAGGAGGCAGGAAGGGTCCCTTTCTCAAACCTGGGGTTGCTGTTCCTGCCTCCTCAGTGCCCCAGCATCCAAAGGGCCATGGGGGCTGCCATATGTCCAGGCTCTGAGGCCCAGCCTGGCTGTGACTCCGCTTCAGGACAGAGGGAAACGTGGTTCTGGCTGAGCTCATGGCACCCATGTGCACTCAGGGGGCAGACAAGAGAGGCAGTCCTGCTTTTCCAGCCCTCAGGGCAGGGAGTGGATGTCCTCTGAGCGCAGCACTTTGTAGACAACCCAGTAGAAGATATTGAAGACCAGGAAGGTGAAGGGGAAGACGGCTCTGGAGATGGTGTCGATGCGCTTGGCCCTGTCGATGTAGCGCCGGTGGAGACTCTCTCCTTCCCGCAGCAGCATCCCGGCTGGGGGGGGGCTGTAGATGCCGGGGCCCTCCCCAGCCCCATCCTTCGGCTGCAGGCAGTGGCTCAGCCCATAGCCTCGCAAGTAAAAGCGGCTCTCACGGACAAGCTCTTCCTCCTGGCAAAGGGAAAGGCTGTCACCCTGTGGGTGCCGATGCTGCAGGGTGAGCAGGAGCCTGTGGCTGCATGTCCTATGCACCCGCCCGCTGGGCATTGCAATCATGGAAGTGCACAGCACAAGCTCAGGTGCTTTTTCAGGTATCCCAAACTGAACGGGGATGCCTGAAAGCATGGGGCCAGCAGGCTGCAGGCAGAGGCAGGAAGCAGTGTGCATGCTCCTCATCCAACACATGTTTTAAGCATGCATCCAAGGGTAGCCTCACTTCTGGCAGCCCCACACTGAGCCCCATAGCCTCCTCCCAGCCCTGGCTAGAGGTCTTGGGAAGCCTGGCTCTCCGGCAGCTCGAGGGACAGAGGTAAACTGGAATGGGTGGTTTGGATACATGGAGGTGCAGGGCATAGGAGTACAGAGTGCATTGGGGTGCTGGGAGCTTGGGGGTGCAGGCACTGCTGGGACAGCAGGGTGCAGGCGTGCCTGTGCCAGTGAATAGGAGGAGCTTGCTGGAGCACAGCTGGGCAGGGATCCAGGAGCCTGGCAGCCATCAGGGCTTGCAGGGCCCCCCAGTCACTCCAAGGGCCCAGAACCTGTTTCTCCCTGCAGGAGCTTGGCAGGAGCTGCCCGGTGCAGCAGAGGAGGAAGGATGAGAGAGCTGGACTGCTTGCTGCTCTCTCTGCTATTGCTCACCCCATCCCTGTTCCAAGCTGGTGGGTGCTGCAGGGAGGACAGCATGCCCACGGGGCTGCATGCTCATGATCAAGCCTCCAAGAGTGCCATGAGAGCCGGGTGCCTGCCCTCACCCGTGGGCCACAGCCCATTGCCATCACTCACAGCACAGCCCGGCTGCCCTCGCAGCCCCTCGGGTACCAGCCAGGCTCCTCCCCGCTGACAGCCCCGTTCCTCATCACACTCGTTTATCCTGGGGGAAGCTGTGTGTGCAAAGATTAGGCAAGGCACCAGCACGTACAAGCCTCCAGGTCTGGCTTCTCGCCGAGCCCTCCTTTGGTTTGTGTCTCATCTGCCCCCCCCCCAGTGCCCGACTGGTGCCGTATGTGGCTGCGGTGGGTCCCTTCCCCCAGGGAGTGCTGCAGGCTGGCTCCGTGCCTTGGCCATGCACACCCAGCCTTGGTGCTGGATCCCCAGTGCCATCCGGAGCTGCTCTGAGCCTCCTCGCTGCGCTCAGCAGGCAAGGGGGCTCTCATCCGGAGAGCGTGCGCTCTGGCATCTCTGTTGAACTCGGCAATCCACCAGCTAAGCAAGATCTCTCGGTGGGAAGAGCAGCACCGGCTCAAAGTGCTGAGATTAGCTCGCATTTGCAGCAGGGTTTTATTCCCCTGCCCCAGGCTAACCGCTTGCAGCCGCCCTGGGGAACGCGGCGGGGAGGCTGCAGCTATTCCCTCAGCACAGGGAGACAGCAGGACCTGCCAGGGCATCCGGGGGAGGAGATCCAGACTGGAGAGTGCTGCTTCTCCCACATGGGTACCCCCCTGGGCTGGGGCAGCCCCACGGTGCTTACTGGGGCTGGATGCAGGGAGCTTCCTGGGCCTGGCTTTGTGGGGTCCGTGCAGCATCTCTGGATGCTCCTGGTGCATCCCTGGGATGCTACACCCCAGGGCAGCTGTACTTTGGTCTGGTTTAAGCCAGCACATGGCTCCTGGGCTCAGCAGAACTCCCCACTTCCCTGCCCTGGCTGATGGGTGCTCATCTCTGGTAGCCATGCTCAGGGCCTGTGAAAGGCAGGGAGTTAAGGGAGCATGCTATGGAGTGCTGGAAAGCCTCTCCTGGCATCCAAGGGCTACTGATGGTGAAGAGGAGACCTGGGGCAGCCAAGTGCCTCAAACCTGCCTGTGCCAGGCCAGGCAGAGCCCTTGCCCTGCTAGAGATGAGCACAGCCCAGGAGCAGCCATCGGTCTGCCCCAGCATCACTTGTCCCAAGGCAAAGGGAGCTGTGCTGCTCCTGCTTTATGGAAGAGCAAACTGAGGCCTAGCATGGGGGTGTCTCCACAGAAATCTGCTCCCTTCCCATCACTCTCTCAAACCTATTTTCAGCCCAGGGAGCAGCAGCTCCATCCTATGGGCACATGCTCTGCGCAAATAGATCACTGCCCTGCTTCCTCCATGCCGCTGGGACCGGCTCCTGGGGGGAGCTGCTTTGGCTAAGGGGGGCGATGCTGGCTGGGGGTGCTCTGCCCTGCGGGGTGCTGCCGGAGGCTCGTGCTTTACCCGGGAGCTGGAGATCTGCGAGAGCGTCGTGTAGGTGTGCTCGCCTCCGTGCCGGCCGCTCGCCTGCCGCAGGGACTCCAGGCTGCCCGTGCCGCTGCTCAGGACCTTTTGGTGTCCCACAGGGAGCACCAAACAGAAACAGGACAACGGGTGACAGGGGCTCAGGGCGCTGGGATGGGGATGGGGGAAGGAGATGGGGGCTCTGTGTGTCAGGGAAAAGCCCCCCTTTAGACACAGGGATCCATTTCCAGCAGGTGCTGAAGGGGTTTGGCTGCACAGGATGCTGCTAGCCCAGGTGCTGTGTGTGTGTGTGTACTTGTGTTTTCCATGGAGGTCTGGTGCCTCACAGTGTGGAAATGAGAGGCAGGGAGCCACATATCTTCCCCTGATGGGCTGATGGGGGAGAGGGCTGTCCTGCAGCATGGAACCCTTTCTCTACAGGCTCTGCTGCATTCCCTTTTGCAGCCCAGACCCTGTCCCTGGGTGCCACTAGGTCCCCTTGATGCTTCAGCATCCTGGTGCAGCCGTGAGCCACTGCCATGGCTGCGGCACAGTGAGGAGCCCAGGCTTGATGCTGCAGGTAGGGGGAAAGGCTGTTTCACCCACCTTTGCTGGGCTCTTCTTTAGAGAAGCAGAGCCCAAGGATGCACTGGCAGGAGGAGGATGGCACCATGGGTGTGTTTGTGCTGGGGCACCCATGGGTGCTCTGCACTGTGCTGCTCAGGCAGGCAGAAGCACTGCGATGCCCCTGAGTCCCTGTTGTGCTGGAGGGGCTGGCTGCAAGCCCAGGGCAGCAGGACACAGCCCTGTCCTGGTGCTAACCTGTCCCTGCAGCCCCAGGCTGTCCCCTCGGGAGCTGAGGATGGGCAGATGCCCACGGTGGGAAGGACTCACCATTCTCTGCCGCCGCTGCCGCCGGCGCAGGCGCATGAACTCCTTGTGCTGGCGGGAGACGAAGTTGACGGCTGCGTACTCCAACAGGGCAGCGAAGACAAAGAGCAGGCAAATGGCCATCCAGATGTCAATGGCCTTCACATAGGAGACCTGCGGGGGTGTGATGGGGCTCAGGGACCTGCTGCCCCCTCCCTTGTTTGTCCTGCCCCACTTCACCCCACTGCAAGGGACACAGAGGCCTTCTTAGGTAGGACGCATGGGTCAGAGCTTGCCCAGCTGAGCAGCGCCATGGTCCGGCTCACTCCATAGCTGTTAAGGGTATGCAGCCAGCCATCCCCAAGGGAATACTGCCCTTGGGACACTGGGGGTAGCCCATGTTCCCTGATCAGGCTGCAGTGCAAGAACCCAGCATGGATCCATCACTGACCTTGGGCAGGGAGGCACGGGAGCCAGCGCTCTGTGTGGTCATGGTGAGCACGGTGGTGATGCCCAAGCCCACCCGGGCTGGTGCTGCATCCATGTTGATCCAGAAGGAGACCCAGGAGAGGATGACGATGAGCAGGCTGGGGATGTACATCTGGATCAGGTAGTAACCCATCTGTCTCTCCAGGTGGAACTTCACCTCGATGCAGGTGAACTTGCCTATAGGAATGGCAGCCTGATGGGTAAGAGGGACCCTTGAGACATGGTGAGGGGGTGGTAGCAGGTCCCTGAGGTCCCCTACCTGTGTTGTAGTACTTGGTGCAATAGCCCAGGTCCTTCTCATCCCTGAGGATAAACTGTGGGAGTGTCAAGCCCTCTGCCACCTGCACGGCCTCCTGCTCCTCCAGCCACTTGAAGATGAGGTCATTCATGGTGTAGCCAACTGGAAGGGATGGAAGGAGCCATGGGACAAGGTGGAAGATGCACCTTGCTCATCCCCACCCTGAATGACCATTCCTTCCCTCTCACCTCCCCCAGATGCGTGGGATGGGAGAGGATGGAGGGGGCAAAGCAAAGCTTGACACACACCCCCCAGGTACTCACAGCTCTCCAGCTGCATGGTGCATGTCTGGATGTCCATGGGAAAATTCTTGAGGTCCATGGGGCAGGACAGGATCAGAGTGAGCCTGGAGGAGGCAGAGAAAATGAGGGCGTTGCTGGGGGCTGGGACAGTTGTCAAGGGGAAGGAAAGGAAAGCTTCACCTCCGTGCCCAGAGGAGCAGGGCTGTACCTGATGCTGTAGAGCACGTTGCCGTTCTTGAAGATGCGCAGCAGCTTGTTGTCGGTGGTGACCTCGTGGAAATTGGCCCCTTTCTCGTTGGCAAAGAACAAGTCTGGCTTCCAGATGGAGTCGAGCATGGAGGGGTCGAGGTCCAGGGAGTCATCGGGGTACTCGCGGTAAGCCAGGCGGGGGTCGTTCCACTGCTGCCGCAGGAACACGTTCACCCGGTAGTCCTGGGGCAGGGGGCATCCCGTCAGCTGGGAACACCTCATAGGGCCCGAGGAGGGGGAGATGGAGGAGGAAGATGGGGTGGAGAAGGAGGTGGAAGGGCCTCAGCCCTGCAGGAGCTGCCTGCCTGGCACTAACCATGGCAGGACAGGGGCAGCTCAGGAGCCTTCCCATACTGTTGGCAGCTGGGGGACATTAAAGCCACAGCGGCTGGGAGGAGGAGGAGGACCAGCAGCCGCTGCCTGCAGTGTTTGTTGCAGGGCTCTGAGGGGGACTGGTGTGGCAATTTATGGTATTAAGGCTTTGCAGCAGCACAGCCAGGGAATTTCTAGCCCTGGGGCTTCCTCAAGCACACGGGGAGGCTGGGATGGTGGGGACACAGAGCTCACTTGCACTGTACGGCACCTGCTGAGCCTGCCACACTGTGACCCAGCTCAGGCACAGGAAAGGGGCCCACAAAGCCCAGCTGTGGTTAAGTGATCCCGGAAAAGCCACTGCCATTTGCTGTGTCCCCACTGTGGTGCCAGGGCTCACAGGACCCCTGTAAGCACAGCCCCAGGCTTGGCCACCAGGACCTGAACACCCCCCATCAGAACCACTGGGACAGGAGCCCCCTTTGTGCTGGCAAACCCCTCACCATGGTGGTCTCGGTGACGGAGCCGAAGCTGTTGATGAAGATGTTGCAGGTCACGTTGACAGGCGGACCTGAAAAACAGGGTGAAGCCTCCTCCTGCTGCTGGCCATGGAGGCGTGCAGGGCAGAGCACCCCCTCCTGCATGCACTGTGTGAATGGATGCACACGAGCATCCCCTGCCTGCTGAGGGCCCCCCATAGGGTGTTGGTGTGAACCCCACTATACCCAGGCACAGCGGGCACATGCAGGGCACTGGGATTGCGCACAGGGAGGGTTTAGGGATGGAGGGATGTTGGCCAGGGTCCTACCAACACCTCCCCGTTCCCTGGTTTTGGGCAGCCATCGGTGTGGGTCTCTGCCAGGTTCGGGAGCCTCATGTCCTCCCCTTACCTTTGAAGTTGGGTCGAATCCGGGCATCATACCCTGACGTTCGTCCCATAAGCTTGTCCAGGAAATCAGAAGGTGACATGGGCTGGGGTGAGCCTCGGGAAGCAGCTTTGAATTCCTCCCGCCCTGAGACCAGCCTGTGGGGCAGAGGAGGCAGGGGAGCTGCCTGCAGGCACATCTCAGCACCCTGCAGTGCCAGCACCCAGGGAAGCGGCTGTGCCCACATCGCATCCACTCCAGTGCCATCAGCGTGCTGACCCAGGACCTGCTCCCGCTGTCCTCCCCTCTCTGCCACTGCCTGAGTGCCACATGCCTGTGTTTTGCCTGTGCCCCTGCCTGCTGTGTCCCCTGACAGGGTGTTTGGAGGCGGGTTCCTCCCAGCTCCAGGGCTGTGGTGGGGACAGGGCACAGCAGGCAGTGGCCTTATGCCTGGCAGCTGGGCTCTGTGCCAGTGCTGGAGGGGCAGAGTGTGGATGGTCCCTCTGGGTTCAATCACCAGCCCTGGCTTGAGCTGCTGGGCAAATATCCGTACCCTGCCTGGCAGGGACTCGTTGTTTGGAGAGCCTGAGGACACAGCCATGGGCTACCCTGGAGTGAGTGAGGATGTACCCAGGAATCACAGCTGTGACACCTTGCCAGGAGCCAAGAGGATGTGGCAGGAGTGGAGCAGCAAAGCCCACCTCCGCACCAGCAGTGGTATGGAACTGACATGATCTCTCCCATGCAGCGCTCCCAAAGATGATGGAGACTTATTTAAGCTGACCCTGGGGGGCTGTTTTCATGCACACATCTCAGCCTGCCAACTTCTCTCCTTCTATCAGTCTATAATGATCATTCCAAGAAACAATGCGAGAGACGCTCGCTCACCACATTGCCAGGCATGTGGCTGTGATGGAGAGGAACAAGCCAGAGACCTCAGACACAAAGGGAGCTTTGAGCATGCTGCTGGTGCTGCTGCACACTGCTTCATAACCCCACTATGGCTGTGCCCAGGTGGGTCCTACTCCTGTTTGGAGCTACAACCCCATTATCTCAAGCAAGAGGATGATGCTGGGAGCTGGGACCCCCTGGGGACCTTCTCCTTACCAACACACCTCTTCCTACTTCCTCTCAGGGGAGCAGGGCTCATCCTGGAGGGGTTTATGTGCATCCTTTTCCAGACAGCAATGGCCGCAGAGACCATCCCCAAATGATCCAGCCAGGAATGTTTTCCCTTAATTGGAGATGGGTGGCAGAGAGAATCTGAGGCTAGCCCTGGCCAAGAGCAAAAGGCAGGAGAAATTCCCCCTCCAGGAGCTGCATTAGGAAGGTGCACCTTTGGGAGGAGGGCTGTGGGAGACCAGGGGAGCAAGGAGTTAAGTCAGACCTCTGCCTGCCACACAACTGCGAACCTATCCACCTTGGAAAGGAGGCTGAGGGCTCTCCCCTGGACTAGGTAGGAGTTAGGCTCCTTGAGGAGGCTCAGCTGAGCTGCAGCCCCCTGCGATGCTCACACCTTGAGGACTACAGGGGTGCAGGAACACCTCCAGCCGTGTCCCTGGCAGGGCCATGCTGGCACACAGCCCCTGGGCACAGCCCTGCCTCCTGGCTCACTTCAGTTTCAGCATCGCCTGTCCCGAGGGGACTCTGCCACTAGCGCGGCCCTGGAGCTCAGCACCTTGTGGAGTGAGGGGATGGTGGGGCTGGGAAACACTCACATCTGCCTAAAAATGCCACCCCGAGACATGCAGCTCCCACACGTGAAACAAGGACATTTTGATACCGCTTCCCCCTCCCCACCACAGATGCCGCGGTTCTCCCCCTCGCTGCTCCAGCCGTTCTGTCTGGGTAGTGGGGCAGGATGGAGGCAGGGAGAGGGCTCAGCCCAGGAACACTGCAGCACCCCCAACCCCTCCCTGCCTGGCCCCTTCTTCCCTTCACCCCTCCTTGCCCCAGGTAGCACCCAACATGGCCAGAGAGGGAAAAATGGACCTTGAAGCTTTGGATATTCCATCCAAGTGGGCCAAGAGTTGTTCCTGCACCCATGAGATGTGGGGCATCCCCTGGCCTGGGTGACACAGGGAATGGGTCAGGAATTGACCTGAGCCCCCCTCAAACACCCTAACCCGGTAGAGGGTCTGGGCATCACAGGGGCTTTGCAGCACTGAAGAAGGAGCTGCGTGGGCCATCACCTGGCTGGGATCACCCCTTCTCCCACCGTGAGAAAAGGTCCTCAGCTTGGCTGGGGTCAGGGGAAGCAGCGGGGACCCGGCTGCTGGGGACGGGCAGAGCCTGGCTGGGGCCGGAGGGAGAAGGTCTGGTGGGTCCCTGGGGTGCTGGGTCAGGGTCTCAGGGATGTGGGGGAGCTCCGGCAGCCTGCGAAGAGGTCCGGATTGGGGCTCGGAGGCTTCTGGCTGCGGGAAGCAGCTGCCGAAGAGAGCTCCGGATCGGGTTTGTGGGGTCTGGGAGGGGACGCCGGGGTCCCGCAGGAGAGCTGTCTCCGAGAGGGGATGATGCCCGGGTCCCGGCGGGGAAACGTGGCTCCACTGGGAGGGGATGAGGGTCGGGGTGCCGGGGGAGCGGTGCGGAGAGCAGCGATCCCCGCAGGGCCACGGCCCGCGAGTGGGGGTCCCCCCGCGGGACGCGCAGCGCCGAGCCCCCGCTCCGTGCGCTCACCTGAGCGGGCCGCGCCGGGGCAGGAGGCAGCTGAGGAGGAGGAGGAGGAAGAAGGCGAGGGCGCCGGCCCGGAGCGCGCCCATCCCGCCGCAGCCCGCAGCCCCGCCGTCCCGGGCGCACGGGCATGACCCGGCCGGCGGCGGCGGCGCCCCCGCTCCCGCTCCCGCCGCACCGGGGCCGCTGCCGCTGCCGCCGCCTCCCCCCGCCTGGTCCCGCTCCTCATAGTCCGGGCGAGCGGGAGCCCGCCGCAGGGTGGGTGCCGGCCGGCTGCGGGCCCCGGGAGCCGGGCGGAGCCTCGCCCGCCGCGGCGGGGAGGAGGCGGTGCGCGGCGGCGGGGGGCTCCTCTCCGCCCTGCCCGCCTCCTCCCCAGCGCTCGGGCAGCTCTGCCGCCCCGTCGGGGCTGCCCTGGAGCCCCACGTCCCATCCCGGGGCTCCTCGGCGAGGGGCGGCTCTGCCCCGGTGCTGTGCAGGGAGGGAGGTGCGAGGGGTAGGGGCGCGCCCGGGGTCGGGGGTGCGGCGGGGTGATGGGATCGAGGGATGCGCTGGGAGTTAGGGATGTGGAAGGGCTGATGGCTGTGCTGGGATCAGGGGATGTGCAGGGCTGAGGGATGCTCCGGGGACCAAGGATGTGCTGGGATCAGAAGACGTGAAAGGCTGAGGGATGCTCCCGGGGACAAGGAATGTGCTGGGACCAGAGATGTGCTGTGTCGAGGGCTGTGCGGGGCAGAGGGATGCTCCGGAGGTACTGCCCGTCCGAGTGCCAGGGGAAGAGCAGGGCCCTGGTCCTTCCTCTGCCCGGCCTGGCGGTACTCGTTCCAGGGCCGCAGCTCAGGGCCGGCCCGCAGCCAGGCTGGGCCTCAGCACCCCCCCCCCCGGGACCCCTTGGTTGCCTTTCCCAGAGGCAGATGGGCAACCCTCGGTAGGGGCAGGTAAGGTCCTTGGAGATGGCAAGATGGACAGTTCTGTCTGTGTGATGCGGGAACTGCATTGGCTGCCTGGGAGAGGGAAACTGAGGCAGAAGGAGGAGAGCTGCTTGTTAACCAGGGCAGCATAGGCAGGGCTGGGCTGCTTGGCTGCCTTTACTCTGTCCCCTGGGGCCATCCGGCCGAGCCGCAGTCACCTCTGGTCCTAAGGCAATCTGTGATTAACTTGCAAGGAAATGAATAGTATTAAGAAAAGAGAAAAACACAGAATTAATGATCTTGGCAGATTTCCGTTCACCCTTCTGTGCCTGCCCCATCTCGTTTGTTTGTATTAATTACGGTTTGGTAATGGCTAAGAGCTGCCGTACAAAGCCATTGCTGCAGGGGTCCACAGAAGAGCATCTCAGTGGCGGAGAAGAGCGTGGTACTCCCAAGGCAAGTGAGGGGCTCAGGGCTGCGCTGGCTTCTCCTCGGCAGAAAGCCAGAGGAGGATTTCCAGAGCTCTGTGCTGAGTTTGCTGTGGGGAGGCAGCATGACCGAGGGCTGGCTGTGTGAAGCTGAGACTGGGGCACCCTGTCCAGAGCAGGGGAGAAGACAAGAGGCTGCAGGCAGCAAGCACTTCGCTGTGAGGCAGCGTGCAGGAGCCCTCATCCCCACTCATCATCAGCTCTCCTAGCACCAGGAGCTGGGAGAAGTCTCCTCTGATTACCATTGCCATTACGGGGCTGCGGTGCTGGGAGGTGCAGGGCAGGATGTGGAGCCGTGGGGCGTGGAGCCAGCGCACACTGCGTGACAGTTTCTCATCCAGAGGCTGTCCGAGCTAAGTGGACCTGACACTGCTTTAGGAGGGGAGCCAGCCGCATCCTCTCTGCCCTCTGGGGAAACTGAGGCACCCGCACGGCATTCCTGCACCCGTGCCTGCATCCTCCAGGGGGATGGATGGATGGATGGATGGATGGATGGATGGATGGATGGATGGATGGAGTGGCCATGTGGCTGGTGCTGCAGGTGGCCACGAGCACGGGCTCTCAAGATAACCATCCACAAGCCTTGGCTGCAGTCAGCAGAGCACTGGGGCCGTGCTTACGAGGCCCGTGGGGAGGCCGATGGAGCCGATGCATCAGCGTGGCTCCCTGCTGGGCAGCCCTCCTGCTCGCCCTGCAGTTCTGCAGGCAGCCAGCGTGGAGAGGAGCGAGGCCATGCTGGAAATAAGCTCAGAGAAAAGGCAGGCGGCGAGCATCCCATCCCAGCGGGAAGGCAAAGGCAGTGCTGATTTGTTGCCAGCAGGGTCAGGGGGATGGAGCAGGAGCTGTAAAAGCAGAGCCTGGCTGTGCCCAGGGGACCCCCAGGCACCGTTCTGCATCCCGGACAGGGGATTCTTGGGAGTGACAAACACAGGTTTCTCCCCATGTTCCTTAAAAAGGAGTGTGAGGTTGTTTTCCTGTAGAGAGCAAGGATTCCAGCCAGCAGGAACAGGCTCCTGGAGGCTGGCATCCAGTGCTGGACTGCAAGGAGCACACTACAACCAGGCTGGGACTGGCATTGCCCTCCCCTGTCCCTGCCCTGAAGCCGTCCCCATCACAGTGCCAGGCTCTGCTCCTAAGAGAGGTGCAGGCAGCAGATTGGGGTTGCTAAGGCAAGGGAGGAAAGTGTGATACCTTTATTCCCTTTCCCCCTGCTGTCTCTGAGCCCTTGTCAAGCTGTTCCCATGGGGCTGGACTCTGACCTGCTGCGAATCTGCCTGGATCCAGAGCCTGGAGGAGGGCTGTGCCAGTCCACACAGCCTGGATCCAGACCCCTCTCTGCTGCTCAGCCCCTGCATTGTCACTTGCATATATTTAATCCCTCCTGATAAACCCTGTAGTGCATTTGCAGACAGCACGATTCCAAAGGGCTGACTGACTCGACCTCTTGAAAACAGGGCTGCTTTTTTTCCTGAAGAAAAGGTTGAGAAGTGCTTGGGCTCCATTTCAGGGTGAACAGTTTTGTGCTGTCTGTGTTGGGAGCGGGTTGGCAGGAAGGCAGTGAATGAAGAAACGTGCTTTGCTCTTCACCCTAGAGGCAGGAGATCCTGCAGCACCAGGAGGGGTAAAGCTTCAGGTGGGCACAGATTTGTGGTGGGCTTTAAGCAACTTGGTCCAGCTCCCTTCCAGCAGGCACAGAGGGATTGAAGGGCTCTGGGGCACGGGTTGATAGCAGCTTAGGGGCAGGTTTGGGGGTGTCACATGCTCAGCATCTCACCCACCAGAGACAGGATAATGGCTCTGAGATTCATCAGGGCAGAGGCAGCTGCTCTGTGACACTGCTTATTTTAATCAGAGAGCATCACACAGCAGGAACCTCCATTCCCCATCTAATTCCCTCCTGCCTTCCATCCCCTCTCCCAAGGCTCCCAGCCAACTCAGCTGGCTCTGGCCATCCTCCTCTTCCTTTTACCCTACGACTGGGATGTTCTTGCAGGAGCCAAGGTGTGAAATGGGGTTGCTGAGCGCAGAGGGCTCTGCAGCCAGCGTGCTAGTGCTGCTCTGCGCTTCTGCTCTGCACTGGTTGCTTAAATGCTTAATGAGCACTGGGGAGCAAAGTGTTCCTTGGGAAAGATTCAAGGCCTCTGCGCCTTCAGTTTAGGGATACGCCAATTACCCTTTCCATGTTTTAATCCTCTGAGCAGTGAAAGAAGAAGCAGACACAATCTTTGCTGTGTCTGAGGAAAGCAGCAAAACCAATAGGAGCCTCACTGTGTTCAAGGAGAGCCCCGGGGTGGACACGGTGACAGGCTCCCCCAAAACAAACATTGTGAGGCCTTTAATCAGGTGTGAAACTAATGCCATGAACAACACATTCTCAATGGCACACTGCTGCCAGCCTGCAGCCTTCCCTGGTCACCCATGTGCCCAGCTTGGGTGCTTCGTTCTCTTCTAATGGCACATTGATCTGGTTCCCCAGTGTGGTGCCTGTCTTTCCCTGGAGAAGTTGTATAATGAGCTCTGGGTGCTTTCCTTCCCTAGCAGGAGCAGGAATCATCTTGGGGTGATAAATGGGTGGCTAAGGGATGAATAACGGCAGTGGGTGCTCTGGCTGGGAGACTTGGTTTGGCTGGCACCAGGGCATGGGCAGAGAGCCCCACTCCCCTTATACCTCAGCAGGGCAAGGGGTTTGGGTGTAGTCACCATTGGGACCAGGCAGGATGGCCCCTCAGTGGCCCAGGAAGGTCATGGGGACTTCAGAGGCTGCTCCTAGGGGAAGGTGGCACCATGGCATGGGAGGAGGGGACAGGATGGTGGTGATGCTGGGGAGCCCAGTGCGTGCTTGGTGCTTACACGGCGATGCTGGCAGGGACCCAGCGCCTCAGTGAGCTGGGCAGGGTGACCTGGAGGAGACTGCAAGGTGAACTGAGGCGTTGGTCCCCAACGCTAATGTCAGTCTGTGATATTGTGGCGCTTTTCCAGGCTAAAAATACCCCTGCCATTGGTGCGGCACGGGGCGGGCAACGCATGCAGCCGCCCTGGAGGGATGCTCCATGCTGCAGGACCGGCCAAGGGCAGCCCACAGGTGGGGCTGGGGTGGCTCNGAACTGAGGCGTTGGTCCCCACTCCAGCTAATGTCAGTCTGTGATATTGTGGCGCTTTTCCAGGCTAAAAATACCCCTGCCATTGGTGCGGCACGGGGCGGGCAACGCATGCAGCCGCCCTGGAGGGATGCTCCATGCTGCAGGACCGGCCAAGGGCAGCCCACAGGTGGGGCTGGGGTGGCTCTGCCAGTGGCCATGCACCCCAAGCAGGCAGGCACTGAGGTCACCTCTTCTCTCCTCCTGCTCCGAGGTGACTGAGCACCACTCTCCAAGGCTGTGACATGCAACCACTCAGCCAGAAGCCTCCAAAATACCAGGTGAGGAGCTCTGTGATCACTCTGAGCTGGTTTTCAGCCCAGCACTGGGGCCTTTGCTGATCATAGAGGGTCACACAGCTTCTATGGGTGCTCTTCAAGGTGTGTATGGACCATCTGGGGACCAGCCTGGAGGCAAGACGCTACAGCAGGGCCCTAACAAGGGGCAGCAAGGTCTGAGGAGCTCAGCCATCACTGTGGCTGTGGGGAGCTGCCCTTTTGTACAGCTGCGGGTAAGGCATCATCAAATTGAGGGACCTCACCTGGTCCCTGGGTGTGGGGGCTGCTGGGGAGCTGAATGTGGGGTACATGAGGTGACAGGGTTGGCAACCCTGTCCCAGGGTTGGAGGCAGTCCCAGCAGGGCAGGATCCAGCTGAGCCAGTCCCATTCACCTTCACCACCCTCCTTGCCATGTGGGGCAGCTCAGCTCTGTCCTCTCTGCTGCACAAGTGGATCACTCAGAGCCAGGCAATGAGAAATGCAGGATCTGCCCCTGTGCTCATGTCTACATCCATGACAGGACTTTTCCCCTATTGAGCTGGTTGTTATCTGCACAAAGGCTGCCTTGAACCCTGCACAGCATCCTGCAGCCCTTGGGCATCCTTGGTTCAGGTTGTGGGGTTGCTCTCCTTAAAGCTATCTAAGAAGAGTCCAAGACTTGTTCTTCAAAATCGACCCCTCATCTAACAGGCTGTTATCCTCACATTCTGATAGAGCAGGTTGTCAAGGAAGTATTTCATGTACTCCTCCCCATCCTGTGCAAGCTGGGGACTCCCACCCTGGCCTGAAGACATGGTATAGATGATCCTAACTTGCCTTTACCCATCCACGGGCTATAGACAGTACACCTCCTGCTCCTCTGCTTTGAGTAACCTATGAGGATCTTATCTGCGGATAGAGCAAGCGTGGAGAGAGCCACAGACAGAGGGAAGGCTGGAGCAGTGCTACCAGCTGGTCCTGTGCCCTTGGCAAGACCTTCTCTCTTGAAGGGAGAGATTTAATCTAGATAAGTGTCAGGTGAGACTCTTGGGACAACAGCAAAGATTGTACAACCCTCAGTGGGTGCTTTGCTCTCACAGCATGATGTCTTTGTGTCCCTCCTCTTTTCCCATGGGTCACCCTTTTGCTGCTTGCCTTGTCCTCAGGTCACATCTCAGTGTGGGCTTCTTCCCTCCTGAGGCTGGGGGAGCAGGAATGGAATTAGAGGAAGGAAGCTTGGACTGGAGCAGAGCTCTTTCTTGGCTGAGGATGCTCCCATGTTTGCTCCTGATGTCCCTTCTTGGTGAAGAGGGCAATGGGATGGGGTTGGGATCTGCTATGGGCTTCAGGGAGCAGTCCTGGTGGGACAGAACTGGCCTGACCCCTGCTCCGGCTGCCTTCAGCATTCCCAATTCATCTGGGGAAAATCTGTCGGACTTTGGCACTGCAAGACCCCTCTGCCTCCCCGAGCCCCCTCCCCTCCATGGTTCTCTCCTGGGAAGGAGAGGAGCTGCTGTGCAGAACTGATGCTACGGCCAGTGCCCTGCTGAGGGATGTTGTATCAGCAAAGCCATGTGGAGGATAGGAGACAGGGCTAGCATGGCCCCCCAGTCTCCTCCCTACTTTGGGGTACCCATGTGCTCCGTGCATCCTTGGCCACAGTTGCCATGGCAATGTACATCCCTGCTGCAGCAGGAGCGCTGGCGGGGTTTGATGAGCTCTGTTTGCTGTTCTTGCCTTCCTGGCTCTCCTGCCCTCAGCCCCAGCCATCTCCAAGCGTGACAGTGGAAGGGTGGAAGGAGATCACCAGGAGCAAAACACACAGCAGTGTTGTGTGGCGTTAGCTGCAGCTGCCCGCCTCAGCCTAATTGGATGGGGTTATTTTTGTTCCCTCTAGAGACCCCCGGGAGGGACAGGTTTGGAAGCGTTGCACATCTGCAGCATCAGGCAGCGAGCATGGGGAAGATGGGATGAGAATCCAGCCCCTCTGATGGATGCCCCCTCCACTGCTTCCCCCTGGCACAGCCACTGTGGTGGGGGTGAAGGATTTGTTTAATTAGATGGCAGATCCTCCCACTGCTGCACTGACACAAACAGCGGCAGCTCGGGCTGCTTCCAGTGGGAATCCTGGCTATGGGTGTCTGGGTGTAGGGCTGCTGCGGTCCCCACGGAGCTAATGGGTGTCACGGTGCTGGTGATGCTGTGGCAGGGAGTGCCAGCCTCATGGTGGTGGTGATGTGGTTGCAGATGATGGTGCTATGAGGAGCCTCGTGTGACCCCAGCTGTGCTCCCCAGCTCTGTCCTCTACCTCTCACGCTGTTATGGGCTCTGGGGTGGCTGTTGAGGGATCCCTGCTACAAGTGGCATCGCGGCGAAGGCATCTCATCTGTCCCCACGTCATCACCTCACCATCCCCAGGGCACGAGGCTGCCTGTCCCTGGGCAGCTGCTGGCACAGCAGCATCACCTCCATGAATGTCACAACTGGAGCAGCAAATGAGTCCCCTGTGCCCAGAGCCACCCTGGGAGAGGAGCCTGTGTGGTGTCTGTGGGTTGTTTCTGCTGGGTTCAGCTGCAGGGGGGACACAGGAGGGACAGGTGGTCCCTGACAGATGCATCACCCCTAGCACATATGGGCAAGCTGGGACTGGCATGGGGATGGGCAGCAGTGTCTTCCTGGGGTCTGGGGGGAAATACAGGGAAAAGCTCCCTCTGTGAGTATAAATCCAAGACAAAACACCACGGGCACAATCTCTGCTGTGCAGGGACTGCCCTGGCTAACCCAGGAGCTGCCTCAGCATCACTCTCCCTCCCGTGGGCTCAGGAAAAGCATGGGGACGAGTTAGCATCAATGTGGCTGTTTGGAGGAACAGGACCCGAGCCTTGCAAGTTGCTGCAAGAAATGACTGGGGGTATCCCAGAGCTGAGCCTGGCCCTGGTGCTGCTGCACCCTCCTTTTAGAGCCTTTCAGAGCCTGCTCCTATTGCAAAGAGAAGCAGAGCGATCCTGAGCTGTGCTTGCGCTTCTCAGACACCACCACCAGCTCCAAGGAGGCAGAACAACATTTGTCTCTCCCTTCCAGGATCTTCTGAAAGGTAAATGAGAACAGTTCAAGAATATGACCCCACGAGTGGCAGAGCGAGAGAGTAATGAACAGCCTGGAGAACATCAGTGTGAGGCATCTGTTCACCCTCCTCTAGGAAGGAAACCAAGGAGAAAGGCAGTGGATGTGAAAGGCAAATCTGCTGGAAAATCAGCATCTCCCCAAGGCTGTTATTGATGGAGGGGACTCACTGCACTGAGTGAGAGTTTGGGGGGCAGCAGTGGTGCTCCTGCATGCATTCTGGGGTGCCAGACACCCTTCTCTGCTGCCCATGCTCATGGCTTCCCCATGGCTACACCAGTGAGCCCAGTGCTGGGGCTGGATGGGGAGAACCTTCCACATTATAAAACTTGGTCCTCTTACAAATACTGCTTCATCATGGGAGAACGTCAGCCAGACACAGCCAAAGGGCTCATCTTCCCTAAGGGGTGACTAGATGGGGAGGTGAGCTCAGCTTGGACATAATCTCAGTGGTCCCAGATGAAGGCAGGAGCTGGGTGCTGGTACCAGTAAAGAGGGCTCTGCCTTGGGTTACCTGGCAGGGCTCTGTCTCCAGCCTTGTTTGCTCTGGGGTCCCTGCGAGCCTTGGAGCATCCCTGAGGGACTCAGGGCATGGGGTCCTCTTGCTGCCAAGACTGGTACCCACTGTCCAACCCTCAGCTGAGCCTGGTGAGGGTTTTATCCTGCTCCCCTAATGAACATCCCTGCCCTTCCTCTGCTATCCTGTGCTCCCGGTGTGTCTGTCTGTCCTTCCGCATGCCTCCCCCCGTCCTCTGCCAGCCTCTGCCTGCTTCCTTCTTGTTTTAATTGAATTACCACATTTCTCAGCCTTGCCCCAGCCCGGGAATGCAAACAGGACAGCGAGTGCAGCCAGGCCTGGGCAGCGGTGCCTGTCCTTGGCAGCCCTGCAAGGAGGCAGCTGGACAGATGCTGCCGGGGCCACCGCAACCTTCCTGCGGTCACCGTGTCCTATTCGTTTGGATGGGACTGCCTGGGAAATCAGGACATTTCGCATGGCAGGAACATCCCTGGAACGCTGCCTGGTTCTCCCCCAACACAGGGCACATCCTGCGCTCCCCATCTGGGGTGGTTTTGCCCCCGTGGTGGGTGAGCAGAGGCGGCGAGGCAGTGGAGAAGGACAGTTAAAATCAGCAGCAGATAACAAGAAATGCAGCACGGCCAGGGAAGCGGCTGCCTAAAAATAGCAGCAAGGTTCTCAGCTGTGACAGGATACACAGGGATTTCTCCTGCTGCCCCATTTATAATGGATAAGGGCGCTGCATGTGCTGTCACCAGCTCCTCTTGGGTGTACCGGGCTGTGCCTGCATTTTGGGGTTGCAGGATTAGGTGGGGTGTTTTCTGTGTTTTGCAAGGTCAGCACCCACTGCTGAATGTGATTTTGGCCACCATGTACCTTTGAAAACCCGGGCCCATGCCCAGGGCAGTGCAGAAAATGAGTCCCTTGGGATACAAGCAAAGGAATCAGTTCAGGAATCCCTGAACCTGCAGGGCTGATGCAGCTGGGAACAAGCAGGGAATCTTCTTCTTCCTGCTATGACTGGCCCCTGGGTAGCTGCAGAGAGGGCTGCCTGCCTGCCTGCCTGCTTGCCTGCCCAGTGCGTGCCAGGGGGGCCAGGGCAAGCAGGAGGCTGTCCCATGCCATCAGCATTATGGGAGCAGGCATGACAGGCTGTCTGCGGTGATTACGGATGAGGTGGCTCCATACGGGGATGGGGACAAGGAGGATGCTTTGGTCCTCTGCCCCATATGTTCCTGCTTGCTCCCCAACTTGCTTCTCTGCCCTAATGCAGGGGAGCAGTGCATGTGTGGCTCTCCCTTTATCATTGCTGTTACCTGCTTGTCCCCCCAGCCCCAAACTTGCCTTCCCTGTTGGAAAGCCTGAGCCACAGCTGCAAAGCATGGAGGATGGAAGAGAGAACCCCACAGACATCCCATAAGGGCCTTACCATGCAGGAAGTGTTTAGAGATGTGTCTGCGTGTTTTCCTCCAGACACTTCATTTTGATGCAGCCCATTCCAATGTCGCTGTGCTGACTGCAGGTGGCTAAGAAAGAAAAGCTTTCTCCATGTGGAACCCTCACCAGGGGCAGCCCCATGCTCTATTGATGAATACAGGTAGCCAAGTCCTGTGGGTATTGGACATAACTGGCCAAGGGGCAGAACAAATGGCAAGGTGATCAGATTGATTTATAAGCATGTTTATTTTTACCAGCCTGGCATAGCCTTCTCCTGGCTGGCAAACAGGGATGCGTCTCCCTTTCCCTGCTGGAGAAACAGCATTTTCTCTGGCAGGGACAAGCCAACAAGGAAACCTCTATGCAGGCTGGCAGGCTCCCTGCAGCCACACGCTGCCCTCAGGGCCTCATCCAGGAACAGGCTGAGCTGCAGCATCCAAGTGTATGGAAGTGTGCGGTTGTGCACTGAGGGCTGGCTGGAGAGGCACACACAGCCTCTCCAACTGAATGGCAAAGGGAGAGCATCCCTGTGGCCACACGTAGCCCTGGGGAGTGGGACTGGTCCCTATTGCCAGCAGGTGATGCTGGCGGCATCCTCCTTCCATCCCAGGAGGGAAATGTGTGCTGACAACAGTGCCCTGCTGGTTCCCAATGGCCATAGGGGTTATGGGTTATTTTCAAGGGGATGTTCCAAGGGGACGTTCTGAGGCTGTCACCCTCCCATGGCCATTGCAAGGTGACCATGGCTGGGTTGCATCACTGCCAGGCTGCTTGGGTGTTACCTGGAGGGCTGAGGGATGCTACTGACAGTGGTGGCAGTGGCTCTCCCTGCTCTGCTGTCCCTCCCCAGGCCTTCCCATCCCGCAGCTGGATGGGACCCCCTCTGTCACACTGCCTTGTCATGGGGAAAAAAGGCAGGGAGCGATGCTGTGGCACCAGGAGCTGTGTCCCACCTATGTGGGGTGCAATTGGGCCCACATAAACTTCTGGCAGCATCTGCGCAGCTGCCAAAGTAATGTTTCCCCCCCATCCTCTGCAGGCAAGCCAAGGGGTGGCTGTTTGGGTGGGCCAAGAAGGGGCAGGGGCCCCACAATGTGGTCCACCCCACTCCTGCTCTGCTACAGCCCCACAGGGAGCCCCCAGTGTCCCCAGGCCCAGGGACAGACCGGCCCTGCCACCTCTCTGCCTGGCACCAAGCGGGGCATTGAGGGACACAGCAGGGCTTTGTCCAGCCTGTGCCTGCTGGGAAGGAGCTGGTTGCCCTCTGCAGGCTTCCCTGGCCACAGCACCCAGGGGAGCTGAGGTACCCATGTGGCATCCAAGGGAGCTGGGGTACCCATGGGAGCCATGGCACCCATGAGCCATTCAAGGGAGCTGGGGTACTCATGGGAACACCCAAGGGACCTGGCTCCATCTGCTGCTCCATATGCTGGAGCCATACCCATCACTTGGGGACCCCATGGCTCTACTCACTCAAGTGCCATTCCCCCATGGGGCCAAGTATCCAGGAAAAGTGGCTGCAGGATTCTGGAACACTCCCACTCTGGAGCCCCTAATGCTCAAAGCAGGTCCCCATTCCCCAGTGGCAGTTGCTGGGGAGGGGACATCACTGCTCCCGCACTGCCACAGCGAGCAGCCGGGGGGCAAACACATCCTTGGGGGTTCCCCATAGCCATCAATGAGGGGACACCCCATGGACACCCCCAAACCCGTTCGCGGGGCGGCTGTGGCCGGGGCCTCCCGGGGCTGGCAGCCAAGGGGTGGCAAGGCGGCCGGGGCAGGGGCGGGTCCTGTCCCTTTAAGGGGGGTGGCTGTCACTCACAGAGCCCTTTTCTTTGCTGGAGAGCGGGACAGGCACCCAGAAGGGGAAATACAGGGCGAGGGACCACCAGGCAGGAGGAGGGCTCCAAGGCTCTGCACCAAGGCAGCCGAGCGGGCGGTCGGGGGAGCTGACCGAGACCAGCGCCATGGGTGAGTATGGGCTGAGGGGAGCTGGTGCTGGCCCTGGGGTGCCACTGCAGGGACCCCTGGAACTTCCCTCTGTCAGCAGTCAGGTCCTGGGGACGCTGGTGCGGCCGCGCCGGCCGTGGGAGCTGCTGCGGAGGACGCCCTGGCATGGTGGGCACTTTCTTTCCCGGAGCTGTTTTCCATGCCTGTGTGCCCATGTGCTGTCTGTGGGGACAGATGCCATCCCCACTGCCTTCCCATCCGAGCCCTTGCCACAAGGGATGGAGGGATGAGGCACTTCCCTATGGATAACCCCACACTTACTGGCATAACCCATAGGGCATGGGGGGGGGTCCCAGGGGTGCCATGGGCTGCCCTGCCTCCTCCTCCTGTCTGCAGTGCACTCTTGGTTGGCTCCAGCAGCAGTAGAGCCTGGGTACAAGGCCCGGGATTAAGCAGCACAAGGGCTCTTTCTCTCCTCCCTTGCCCTCCCCAGGGTTCCCCAGCCCAGCTCCCCAGGGCTGGAGGGGCTGGAGCTGTGACATCCCGGGATGCACAGAACCCTCTGAACTGGAGCCACTCACCATGCCCAGACCCGGGGCACCTTCCATGCCACTTCCCAAGTGACCATAAACCAACATGAACCCAGGCATGTGTGAGCCAGCACCCTGCTGGGTGTGCAGGGCCATTCCCACTGGTCCCAGTGAGGTTTTGGGGAGCAGCACTGGTCAGGAGGAGCGGGACCCCCTGGACCTGCCCTGTCCAAGGCAAACAAGCGGGAGGGGTTCCAGCACTCCCCATAGCGCTGCCTTTGTTCCCTGTTTGCTCTCTGCACGCTGGGGTGGCAGTGCCAGGACAATCCCCCTTTGTCCTTGGTGCCACCACTGACCCTGCTCCCCATGGGGAGGGGAGGGTGCTGCTGGCCAGGACCCCATGGCTTGCTTCTTGTCCTTCCACGGAGGAGATAAGCACTGTGGGATGCGTGGGTTTGGGAACGCTTCCCATGAGTGCCTGTTTTGGCATTCAAGGCAGAAACACTATGTACAGACGGGATGTGCCCAGGCAGCCGCTGTGCCCAGGACAGTGGAGTGCCCGAGCCTGCAGCCTGGGGAAGGGGAGCTGAATCCCTGTGCAGAGGTGTTGCACAGCCAGGGCTGAAGCTTATCGCAGCTTAGAGCCAAACTGATGCTCCAGAGCCAGATGCTGGTGTAAACCCACCTGGCTGCTCATTCCCAAACCAGGTAGGAGAGCTGCTGGCTGAGCACCTCCAAACCCAGCCCATCAGGACCCTGAGCTAATGATGCTGCACATTAGAGCCCCGACATGCAGAAGGAGCAGGTTCCCATGGCCCCACTGCTGAAAACACTCCAGTATTTAGGCAACCGAAGAGGCACGCTGGCCCCTACCCTCTCTTTCCCCACCAGCATACTGGTGCCTGAGCCCTCTTGCCAAGTATCTGTCCTGGAGGACTAAATCCATTACACAAGTGCTATAACTAACACAGCTCCTCTCCATAAGCACCTCTGCTTGCATAATGGGGCTGCTGCAGCCCAACCTGCCCTCAGGGTGCCACAAGAAGGGACAAGTGCCCTCCAGAAGGCCAGGGTGCTTGGGGTGGGTACCAGCTCCTCCCACGTTGCTGGGTCCCCATTAGGCTTGCCTCTCCGGAGGTGCTGCGTTCCCCTCCATCTTCAATGTCAAAAGCAAGATGCTGGTGTCTACATTGCCCGCAGCCGGGCTGTGCCAGCAACAGGGAGCCCATTAGCAGCTTGTTTGTTGGGTCCTGCTGGCATCGTGCTACATCTCCTTGTGTTTCCACTTTATTTCATGGGGGTCAGACAGGCCCACCTCAGCTCCCTGTCCATCTCACACCCAGGAGCTGCTGCGCAGCCCCAGTGCTGCTGTCACCCCTGTCCCTGCTTGGGTGCAAGCCTGCACTGCTGCTTAGAGAGCTCTTGATGAAGCTGCTTGGGCTCTCCAGCACCGCAACCAACCACTTCTGGGTTTCCCTTTAAGCTGCTTCCCTCCTCCTGCCGTGCTTGCCTGCTCCTGAGCTGCAGGCTCCGAGCACTCCCCATCCCGGCTATCCCATCCCACCTCATTGCTCTTCTCCCTAGGTTTGCTCGAGTGCTGTGCCAGATGTCTCATCGGGGCACCCTTTGCTTCGCTGGTTGCCACTGGCTTGTGCTTCTTCGGGGTAGCGCTGTTTTGTGGCTGTGGGCATGAAGCCCTCACAGGCACCGAGCAGCTCATTGAGACCTACTTCTCCAAAAACTACCAGGACTACGAGTATCTCATCGAAGTGTAAGTACCCTGCTGCAGTGCATCGCCCTCACATCAGAGCCCCTCACATCCCTGCCCTGCTCTGTGCCAGGACGAATGATGCTCTCCCCATGGAGACCTCAGGTTGCATTTGCCATGCGCCGGTGCTGCGGCTGCATGAAACAAGTCCAGAGGTGACTTGTTTGTGTTACATGCTTTTATCTATCCCTGGCTAGAGCTGGACCCCTGCATGGGTAGGTATGGAGGGAATGGGGGAGCTGACAGTGGCCCACAGTGCTTCTCAGCACAGCTTTACCCCAACTTCCCCTTTCAGTTTGGTACGCGGGGCTGGTATGGGCAGTGTAAGTCGTGTTGGCCATGCCGCATCCAGGGCTCAGCTCCCTGCCCACTCCTCTCCCTGGCAGCATCCACGCTTTTCAGTACGTCATCTATGGCACTGCCTCCTTCTTCTTCCTCTACGGAGCCCTGCTGCTGGCCGAAGGCTTCTACACCACCGGCGCCGTCCGGCAAATCTTCGGGGACTACAGGACCACCATCTGCGGCAAGGGCCTCAGCGCAACGGTAACTGGGGGCCCGAAAGGGAGGGGAGCGCGAGGCCCCCAGCGAGCTCACTCGTTGCAGCGGGTGTGTCAGTGTTTGGGAAAGTGGCTAGGACATCCTGACAAGGTGATCTTAACCGGGGTTTGGCACCCCTTCGCGCGCCCGCAGCGGGTTCACCACGCGCAGCGTGGGCAAAGGGCAGGACACGTCCGGTTTTTGGGGGTATCCCAAAGGGAAGCGCAGCCTGGACACCTTCCCTCAGGCTTGCTGTGGCTCCTGGGGACTAAAAGCAGCCCAAATGGCCGCGTTGAAGTGCTTCGTGTTTAAGCGTTGCTGGGGAGAGCCACGAGCATCCTCACGGTGGCAGCATCTAGTGCCCCTGGGGCTGTCCTCTCGCTGTGCTCGGGGACCATGACAAAGGGAGCCCGCGGTCTGGGGGAGCAGAGGGGGATGGCTGCGGTTCCCTTGGGGCCCATTGGGGTGGCATCGCGGAGGGAGGGCAGGAGAGCCCCATTTACACACCAAGGTGGGTTTGGCAGCTGCCCTCCCGCAGAGGCCAAACCCTGCCTGGCCATGGCTATTCCCGACTCCATGGGATGCGGCAGCCGTCCTGCTGCCGCCGGTCACCCTGCACACGTGTAACCAACCCAACCTGAAGCTGGGGCTGGCCCTGAGAGCCGCAGGGAGCACGGCTGGGCCGCTGCTCCGTGCTGGCTGCTTGGGGACATGCCGGGTTTGGTGGCAGTGCAGAGCCAGCTGCAGGCAGCGTCTCAGTCCCCTGCCTGCCCTACGCTCTGTCCTGCCTGGGGACCCTCGCGCTCCCCTGTCCCTGTCCCTGTCTGCTCGGTAACCGTGGCCCTGCCATGGCTTGTGCTGCCCCTTGCAGTTTGTGGGCATTACCTACGTCCTGACCATCATCTGGCTCCTGGTCTTCGCCTGCTCCGCGGTGCCTGTCTACATCTACTTTAACACTTGGACTACCTGCCAGTCCATTGCCAACCCCAGCAAGACTTCGGCCAGCATTGGCACCCTGTGTGCAGATGCCAGGATGTACGGTGAGTGCTGGCATCACTGCCCAAGGGGGTCAAGGTGGAGGATCAGGAATGGAGGAGAGGGCCCAGGCAGATAAGGCTGGGATCAAGCAGGAGGAACTGCTATAGAGCCCCGGAACACCGTTGTGTGTGTGTGACTGCGGGATGCTGTGCCCGGCTCACCTGACTCCCTGTGTCTCAACAGGCGTCCTGCCCTGGAACGCTTTCCCTGGCAAGGTGTGTGGCTCCAACCTGCTCTCCATCTGCAAGACCAGCGAGGTGAGCACCTCCCATCACCCCATGTGTGTGCTCCCCTCACCGGGCAGCCTCTGCACCGTGCTCCCCAGCCAGGGTGCATGGCCCCAGGAGCTCAGCCCGCTCTTCCCTTGCAGTTCCAGATGACTTTCCACCTCTTCATCGCAGCCTTTGTGGGGGCAGCCGCCACGCTGGTCTCACTGGTGAGTCAGTGCTCCCCCTGCCCGGCCATTCTCCTCCGCCCGGTGAGGAAGTGGGGGCAGAGGACAACGGAGGTGGCGGGCATGGATGTGACAGAGCCTGTGCTCATGTCATTCTCTGGCACATAAGCGCGGATGGTGAATTCAGGCCATAAGAAGGTAGAGGTGGCTGCTGGAGAGGACATAGAGAAGCTTTAGGAGAGCACCAGGGAGAGGTCCTGCTGCCTGTGCCCTGCCTTTCCCTGGCTCTCCTCTTGCTTTACACCAGTGATGAGACATTGCAATGTCCTGCTGGTGCAGCGGGGCTGTGGGGCTCCAAAACTGCCCTATTGGGGTGTGGGGCCGGGGGATGCCACCTCAGGTGTACCCCAGCACAGAGCCCACCCTCTTTGCCCATGGGAGCTTCATCTCATCTCCAGCCCCTTTGCTCACTCTCTTCCCACCCACAGCTCACCTTCATGATTGCTGCCACCTACAACTTCGCCGTCCTCAAGCTGATGGGCCGAGGCACCAAGTTCTAGCCCATGCGGTGGAGCCCAGCCAGACAAACGCCCTTCTTTTCTCTAACCCCGAGGCTTTAACACTGCAGCCACCCGACACCAGGTCTCCTTCGTTAACTCTGCCTCCGCTGCTGACTCCCCTCCTCTTCCTCCCTCGCATCCATCCTGCCGAGCGTGACCAGGAAGGAGAGCTTCCCACCAATGGACGTCTCTTCATGCACTTTTCTCTCTCTGCTCATCCGTAACCGGTTCGCTCTAGGGGCCCAGCCAGAGAAGAGGAGGGACTTACTCCAGTGTCCCAATGTTGCCTAGGGATGAGCAAAGGCCTTCGTGCTCTTGGGAGGAGGAAATCTGTGTAGGTTGCTCCATGAGTAGCAAGAGGCTACCTAGAGAGAAAAGGAAGTTGGCCCAGTCCTGGTACCATTGCTAGAGACTCTCCTGGAGCTGCCTGCTGTCACCACCCGTGGATGGAGAGTAAGAGAAGGATTTTTATTTTTCCCTTAGCAAAGAAAGATGAACTTCCCCCACATTACCTGCTGCAGCCAAGGCAAAGGGAGTTCAGGGCAAGGATCTTCCCACTGCGGAGAAGAGAGTGCTGACCCCAATGCTAATAAAGCCCTAACGCAGCTGCTCCTATTAAAGCCTAAAGGAGTTTGGTGTCTCTGTAGACAAGGGGGACTCTCGGCTTTACCCTCCAGGCAGCAGATAGGTTTGACCGAGGGGACATCTCCGTGCCGTGCCCTGGGAGTGTAAAGCCAGAGCCGCCCCTCCGCAGGCAGGGGAGAACCCTCTGGACTGCGTCTTGCCGCTCGCTCCCGTCCCTTCACAATGGTGCTCTTTGGGGTGACGTCTGCTTTCTAACCTCCGCTGCGCCGGAGAGCTTGGTTTGTTCCTCACCCGTCTCAAACCTAACGTCCCCCTTGTTCTGTCCCCTTCTTCCCCTGTGTTTCCTGCAAGTCAGGACGACTGCCTTGTGCCTGCCAGGGCGGGAGGGACTGGCAGCATCCCGCTGAAACCCATGGAGGAGTTGAGGAGGGAAGGAGAGGCGGCTCTGTGGGGGTTATGGGGTGGCAACACGCCTCTGCAGCCCTTTGGTGCCAGTTCAGTGCTTCCCCATGGAGCGGGGCAGCAGGGCAAGGGATTTGGCGGACACAACGTCTCCCCCATGGCAGCTGGAGGAAAGCCCTCTGAGCGGGTGGCATGGATCCAGCCGGTCCCCCCAAAGCGCTGTTCGCAGTCCTCCCCATCAACCAGCGTTTTGGTTTGCTCTTCCCTGCCTCTCCTTAACGCTAATCTTTGTGTTAATTTATTGGAGAAACTACTTTCAGTGGCAGCCTAGCTCCATCTCGCATGGGTTTGTTTTTTACCTTGGTCTGTAGTAATAGTATATTTTTGTTAGGAGCCGGTTTCAGCAGGGGCAAGGATAAAGGAGCAGATCTGCTGAGCAGAGCATTCTGAAGGATCCTTGCCGCTGGGAATGCTGAAATAGGTTGGCCAGGCTACCAACGCACAGGGGCTGGGGAGGGGGGAGATGCCAGGAGGGACGGCAGGGTGGGCTGAATGCAGCCCACATCAACGCCATCTCCCATGGGGGTTTGCTGGGGTTTTTTGGTATCCATTTAACAGAAATAACCAGATCCTCCCTCCCTCCTTGTCTCCAGACCCCAAACACACACACACACACACACACACACGCACACGTGTGCGCACACGCACGCACGCAGAAAGAGTTAATCGACTGAAAGTGTTTCCTTCCTTTCTGATCTAGAATTTCAACTTGTTAACAAGCAATAAAAAGGAGCAACTTTGTAGAGACTTATCTTACAAGGTGTATTTTATAAAAATTAAAGAAAATCGATTAAAATTAAGAACATTCTGAACGAGATCTGCGTCCGTGTCCATTTGTTCCGCTGCCTTTCCCACCTTTCACCAAAGGAGAAAGGAAGGAAGGGGAGGTTGCAGAGGAGAAGATCCCAGAGGAGCGGCACTCAGTGCCCACAGGACTCTGCCCACCCCTCCTTCCCATCCCAGCCATTGGGTTCTTAACCCTGCCTTCAAAGTTCAATCCCAGCTGGAGAGCCCTTAAAAACCTCTGTTTGCCCTCCAGCCACCCAGAGGAAAGCTGGAGCTGCTTGCTTGTGCTTGGTGATGTGATACCCAGCCCATGCGGTTACAGCGTCTCCTAATCCAGCACCTACAGCATAACCACAGCAAAACCCATTAGCATGGCTCAAGCAAACCTCAGGGGCTCCCACCAGGCAACGCACGTACAAGTACACCCAGAGCCATGCAGAATGGGCTATTCTCTTGCTTGCCCAGAGCCTTGTGTGAAATAGGACAGTCTTGTTTAGGCACGAGTGTGGACTTCATTGCAGGGCCTTACATGTCCTGTCCACGCGCTCTGTGGGTGGTTGCGTGCCATTTGCTGCAGGGTCACTAACAGTTTGCACAGTGCTGGTACATGTGGAGGTCATCGCTTGGTGTTCTTTCTGCCCCAGCTCAACGCTACCCTTAGATGCATGTTTCCACAGCAGTTGGTCAAAAATTATCCATTCAAATGTTGCTTCTCTTGGCAATTCCCCCCAGGAGCTGTGCTCAGGAGCATCTGGGGGAGTGAGACCATGGGGGGATGCTCCCTATCCCAGCACTGCTCCCAAGAGGCAGGTTTCAGGCACGGGTAGGTACCCATGGAACAGCAGAGCAGGCTGAGCACCAGCAGGCTGTTACCTACCCATGGCCTGGACCTTTAGTGCTCTTCCTAACCAGGGCTCTAGCCCAAATCCCACTCTGTCCCTCCATGCAGCCTGGCCAGGGGAGGTGTATCTCATACATTGGTGCTGCCCTGTCACAGTGCACAACTGTGGCTGTACCCCAGCCTTGCCCCAGCTCACAGAAACCCATGGGGCTGCAGGCAGCATCAATGGGGCCCTTTATTCCCTGCGTTCCCAGATGCCATCACTCTCCTCTCCCCATGCTGAAAGGGCCCTGTGTGTGCACAATCAGCCCCTGGGCAGGAGCGAGCCAGGGAACAAAACACCATCTCTTTCCCCTGGCAGAGACTGGTGCCCCCCGGCCGGGGTGAGGGCTGGGGACAGCAGCACAAGGCAGCGTGTGAAGGCACCAGGACACTGGGCAAGTCCCAGGCCAAAGGACACATGTAGGCTCTTGCTGGTGTGCTCTTGGCAGTGTCCTGCTGCCACCCCACAAGGGGACATGGGATCTGCCCCCACAGCTCCTGTGCTGGGCACCCAGTGTCCTCTAGGAACTGGGTGAGAAAGGACAGGGCATAAACCCTGCCTTGTACCAAACCTCATCCCTGTAAACCACATCACCAGAGCTCCGAGGAGCGCAGCCAGTGCAGTCAAACACCGTCCCCGTGTCTGAAGGCTGAAATGTGGCTGCAGGTCACTCCTACAAAGGCTGGACCAGGGAGAAGGACCATGGAGCAGGTCCCCACAGGCCGCCTTGCTCCCAGCCCTTCATCCCCTGCCCTGCTGCTCTGGCCCCGTACCGCTGATAGCAAGCGGGACAGTGAAGGCAGAAACCTGGGATAAACAGGGAAAGGCGACGAGTGCTCGGGTAGGGACGGACACGGGTCCCCAGCCCTGCGCTGAGGCGAGTCCCTCCCGGCTCCATGCTCCTCCCGCATCCCTGGTCCTGCATCTCCTCCCCGTGGCCGCCGGCTGCAGGCTCCCTCGAGTGCCTTCATTTACCCTGCGCTCAGCCCCGCACAGTCCAGCGAGGGAACAGCAATGAAAAACGTACCCTAAACATCCAAACGCTGCCATCCGAACCCGTGTGCAGCCCCCAGCGACATCGGAACCCCGTCGGAAGGCACACAGGGAGCATCCTCTGCCTCGCCCTAAAGAGGGGACAGCAAAGGCACACTCATGCTGCTCCTCACCTGCAGCTCCCCCAGTCCTGTCCTGGCTTCAGGTGCAAGCGATGCCCTGGCAGGGGCTGGAGCTGCCTGCGGGGCCATGGCACGGTGCTGCTGCACATCACCCTGGGGGAAGGTCGCACTGCCAGCTGGTTCCTCCCCATTTCCAGGGACAAGGTGGGAAGTCCTCATGGAAAGAACTAAAGCTGACAGTAGCACAGGGAGATGCTGTACTCAGCTGCTCATGAAGACGTGGCCACATGCACCAGCACCTAAAGAACCCCTTGAAGCCACCAGGAAGGAGCAGCTCCACCAGCCTGGCAAGCAAGGTCAAGGCGTATCTCTGTCCATTGCCACTTGCTTTAGCAACCACCCCAGCAGTCACTCACAGTGTCACTGACATCAGGGATTGTCCCAGATCCCTGTCTCCATTCAGGGGACCTAACTCACCTGAGGCCTTCGGGCAATTGCTGTCAGAGCTGCCATCACCTTCCACCTCGGCAGACCTGGAAATGCTCCCACTCCGGAGCAGAGCACAGCAGTGCCTCAGGCACCAGAGCTGCAACAAGCTCCCTGTTCAGAACCAAAGCCTGGAGCAGGGTTCAGAGGCTCTTGAAAGGGTATTTTTAGGCTCTCTATGTTCGTGCTCATCCTCAAACACATGTAAGAAGATGCACTCCCCAGAGATCATGTTCCCATAAACTTCCTTACAGCTGTACTGCTGTGAGGAGCCAGCCTCCGGAGCTCAGGAGAAGCTGCACTCAGATGGTGTGTGAGCAGCCTCGGATACCCAGAGAGCAAATGTGTGCACCTACAGCCATTTGGGGCTCCTCAGCTTGTGATTCCCGAGAGGATTTCAGTTCCCAGGCAGCTGCACAGCCTTACAGATGGCCCAGAGCAGCAAAATCATCAAGAAAGCTGTGGGAGAAAGGGATGGATGGCACCAGCAGACTCCCCACCTCTTCTCTTCCCTTGCGAGCACACAGGAATACGCTACAGCATTTGTTCCATGCAGAAACAGCTCACTGCTTTCCTTTGGAGACATTCCTCTCCCAACTCATCACAAAACCCTCTCAGTCCTCTGCTATTGCTTGCAGTGGCAAAGTAGGGGATGAGGGAACAGCATCACTGTTGCTCCTGCCTCTGCCTCGCTCCAGCACATCACATCCAGGGAGTTGGTGGATCTGATGGTGTTAGACAAACCCTCACTGATGGGACACAGCTTTCCTCAACCCTGTGTGCCTGGAAACTCTCCCACCAGGTCATGGTTACTGCGTGTTTTGAAGCAGCTGAAGGAGGATGCTGGAGGCCCCCAGATGCTCCAGCCTACATTTACAAAGCAGGATTTCCAAGGGCTCAAAACCCCACACTGCCTCTGGAAGCATGGCAAAGCAAGCATGGGAGAGTAATAAACTAAAAGGTTCTGCCAACAGAAACAGCAGGCACAGACTCCGCAAACACAGAGAAGGCTTCCCAAAATAAGTGCCCATCCTGGCAGGACAGCGGAAGAGAACAGTCCCCATATGCTGCTCTTTTCCTCCTCAGCATCCTGAGGAAATCATGCCTGGTTACAGCCCCCTGTAGCCTGAGGGACTGGTTCCAAGATTGCAGGAAGGAATCGAAGGGAAGTACCCAGCTTGCTGCTGAGAGCCCAGGCTGCAAATGGAAGTGTAATGGCAGAAGGAAGCAATATGGAGTGTTTCTGATATGAAAGTGTTTCTGATATGCTCTTAGAAAGACAAAACTGGTCAGTGGGCTGGTTCTGCTGGTAAAGCTCTATTCCTTCAGCTAGGAACACTCAGGAATAACCAACCCCTCTGATCTCTTTGTGACTTCTCTGCCAGATGCTATAACCAACCTCCTTCCACATACCTCAGGAGAACAGAGGCCAACACGGACTCGGATAAACGAAGACAGCCACTTCCTGACTTCACTTGAATACATCCAGGTTTTATTTGCTTAAATAAAGGTAGAATCTTGGTTTTACAATTCCAGTTCTGTAGCAACAGCAACAACCGCAGCAGCAGGAGTGCACACAGGGAGGGGATGGCTGTTGGCATGGAATTCTGCAACAAAATCCTGGCTCCTTGGTGCGCATCTTTGAAATAAATCAAACCGTTCCAATATACTTTTCAAAATTGTAAGCACACATAAGCCTAATAAAATACTTGTGGTTGGTTTGGTTTTAAAGTCAATGACCCAATGTGTGCCAGGAATAAAAGATGCTGTGTAACACCCCCTGGACATACAGTCTGCACAGCCTGTGTATGATGCGGATCTTGAGCTTTAGCTATCAACATCAACATGCACCCCAGGTACAGCTAATAGCACGCTGCACCCTTGCCTCCTGCACTGCAGCTTGTTCACAGGATCACCAAATCATAGAATGGGTTGGGTTGGAAAGGACCTTAAGATCACCCAGTTCCAACCCCCTGCCATAGGCAGGGACATCTCACACCAGACCATGTCACCCAAAGCTCTGTCCAACCTGGCCTTGAACACTGCCAGGGATGGAGCATTCTTTGGGCAACCCATTCCAGTGCCTCACCACCCTCACAGCAAAGAATTTCTTCTTCATATCTTGTCTAAACTTCCCCTGTTTAAGTTTGAACCCCTCACCCCTTGTCTTATCACTATAGTGCCTGATGAAGAGTTCCTCCCCAGCATCCCTATAGGCCCCCTTCAGATACTGGAAGGCTGCTATGAGGTCTCCACGCAGCCTTCTCTTCCCCAGCCTGAACAGCCCCAACTTTCCCAGCCTGTCTCCATACAGGAGATGCTCCAGTCCCCTGATCATCCTCCTGGCCTCCTCTGGACTTGTTCCAACAGCTCCATGTCCTTTTTATGTTGAGGACACCAGAACTGCATACAATGCTCCAGGTGAGGTCTCACGAGAGCAGAGTAGAGGGGCAGGATCACCTCCTTGGACCTGCTGGTCATGCTCCTCTGGGTGCAGCCCAGGATATGGTTTGTTTCTGGGCTGCCAGCACTTACTGCATCCAGCTCATGTTGTTTCTCATCAACCAACATCCCCAAGTCCTTCTCATCAGGGCTGCTCTGAATCTCTTCTCTGCCCACCTGTAACTGTGCCCGGGATCGCCTCAACCCACGTTCAATCTCTGCCCTCTTCCATAGGAGGCCTCACACAGATTCCATGGGAAATGGCAGTTTCACTTGCAGGGAGCTCTCTCAGTGGCCCCCTTGGCAGGGCCTGAGCCTGTTCCAACCCTGGACCCTGCACAACCAGCTCTGGGAGAATGTGTCTGTTCTGAGATGTAAATCAGAACCACAGGTTACAGAGTGGGGGATCTTGAAGGAAATGTTAGGCAGTGTTAAACTGAAGAAGAATCTAGAGGCCTGGGGAGGTCACACATTGGCAAGTAAATAGTAACAATAACCTTAATATCCTGTAAAAGTCTGTTGCACCTACAGAGGCAGAGCCTTCTCTTATACCTCCAGGGACCTGTTTCCCAGAGACTGTAAGCACTCCCTATCTATCCCTGTGAATATGAGCATTCAGCCTATAAAGAAATCAAATCCCTCCAAAGCACTTTGCATTAAAGATTCAGTCCCTTCCACAGACGGCTGCCCTGCAGAGAAGGCCAGGATCACCCTGAGTTCCCCCAGAGGAGGCTGCCTGCATGCTCAGTGATGGGGATTAGCTGCCACCAGCCAGCACAAGGGCAGTGCCCGGCTCTAAAGCACAGCATCAGTGATGCTGTTCAATTAGAGCTACAGAATTTACCATCCAGTGGCTCATCACAGTGGGAATTGCACTCAGTAGCTAGAGGATATGGAATCAGGGAAGCTCCCCCTGTGGCAGGCTCCTATGTGCTTGTGGGCAAAGTCATAGTTTTGGACAAATGCCTGCACAGGAAGTTGCAAGACATGAGGTTTTAATGGTAAAGACAGCAGTCAGCAAGCATTCATCTCTTTGCTACACAGATAGCTTGGGACTAACACCTAGCAGGGGGCAGGAATCAGAATCAGTGAAGCCTGATGTCCTGTTCTAGAAGGTTCCTTGCACCCCCCCCCCCCCATCCCCCTTCCCCGACCCCTT
>NDXB01013660.1:45946-80177 GCA_002631895.1 Agapornis roseicollis
CCCCCCCCCCCATACCACTTTCCAGACACCTTGAACAGAGGTGGAACTGGGGCAGTGGCCATTAACAAAGGCCAGTTAATCAAGTGGACATCCTCTACAAATAAGGTCTGTTATATGAGTTACAGATAAAACACGCTGGATTCCCTGTGAAGGAGTAAAGGCCAGGACAAGGCTGTAAGTTAACTGTGCTCAGTAGCACTGCACCTGACAACAGGTAACAAAGTGAACAGTTCTAATTTGCAGCACCCAGATGGGAACATCCATGCTAAAGCAGCCGAAGATGCTGACCCACCAGCTAACAAAGTACGGTGGTCACCAGCCCTGGACTCAGAGTGGGTTTAGCAGCTGACTTCCTCAGCTACTTGCACACCCCAGTGATATCCCACCTCCATCGGCTGTGCTAGTGCATAACATCTGGGCACAGTGATTACTTGTGACAGAGACAGCTGAAGTTTCACGCTCCAGATCTCCTGAACTCTAAACCCTCTGACACAACCCAGCAATGTCCACATCACTATTTTTCATCCAGGGCTTCAAGGTATGAAAAGCAAGATCCGGTGTTAGGCCTCCACAAGAGACAAGGAAACATATATTAAACAAGAAGCAGTCTCGCCACAAGGTAACACTCAAACAAGACAGAGTCAGAGGTGTGGAAAAAACAGATCAGGAATAGGCAGCTACGAAGAGGCGATGCTGCCACATTCAAACACAGGTTCATCCCTCCTTCATGCGTTGCTTCACATCAGAGCTATAAGAATTCCCAGGACAAGTCAGTCTCAGGACAAAACGCACTTATCCCAGACAACAGATACACTCATCTCAGCCACTCTGGTATTTGGCATTCTCACAGTTACATGGGCTACAGTCTCTACAGCAGGTTTCGTTCAGTATGCTGAGCAGACGTTCCTTTGGCAGTAAGGTCATGTGTTTAGTAGGTCTAGTATTTGTTTGAGTTCAGGGCTAAAATACTTCACAGACTGTCTAGGGCGCTCTCAGCTGTGTTCTGCAGGCAGTTCTTGGTACAGGTCAGATCACTACTGTCTTTAGTGAATATAAAGGACTTTAACCCAGTCCTTTAAACCTGCTACAAGAGGCAGAGATGGAAGGAGGACTCCTTTTCACATGCTCTTTAACAGCTCCCTCTGTGCCCAAAAACTCCAGCCAGAACTCGGATGGTGAGGCTTCAACTCCCCAGTGAGCAAACCACCTATTGTCCTTGTGGCCACACTCCTCAGAGTGCCCCAGAGCTGCCCGTGCCTGTTCCGATCCAGCTGCCGGCTCAAGCGATGCTCCCAAAGCAGCGACCGCTCCTAACAACAGGAAGACCCTGATTTGGAGCTGGAGTGCAGGTCAATGGTGTGGCCCAACATGCAGTGCTCCAGCTGCTCCTCCACCGCTAGCACTTGTCGCACAGCCTCCTCAAAGGCCACTGCCACGTTGGTGTCATCCTTGGCACTAGTCTCCAGGTAGGGATAGTTACCGTTCTCCAAGCACCAGGCCTGGGCCTCCTCTGTGCTCACTTGTCTCACAAGTTTGTCTATCTTGTTGCCCAGGACTACAAATGGAAAGTGTTCAGGGTCCTTCACGTCAGCATAATAGATAAACTCCTTCTGCCAGTTACTGAGGTTCTCAAAGCTCTGCCGGTCATCCACACTGAAGGTCAGCAGGCAGCAGTCTGCTCCCCTGTAAAAGGGGGTTCGCAGGCTCTTGAATCTCTCCTGTCCCGCAGTGTCCCAAATCTGGAGGGTCACAAAACGTCCATCCACCTCCAGGTCCCGGTTTAGGAACTCCACCCCAATGGTGTGGAAAGCCTGCGAGTCAAACTTGTTGGTCACGTACCGGTTCATGAGGGAACTCTTTCCAACTCCACCATCCCCAAGGAGAATGACCTTTAAGAGCAAGGACTTGCCACTCATTGCAGCAGGACGGAGGGGCACAGGACCAAGGCAATCTGCAGGGTTCAGAAATAGTACAAAATAGCTGTTTGACTCACAGATTCTGCAGAAAGTCATACAGAGAGGAGCAAAATATGGCACTTCCATCCCCATTTCTGAATGAGTTTTGTATATAAGAGGTAATCTCCCTTATTAGCAATATTAGAACTGGGAACTGGACAAGCTTTCAGGGACACAAATCGTCCACCAGGTCCAAAACGGAAGCAGCAGATCACTGCAGTAAATGCAAGGTAAGAACAACTGTTAAGAGTTTAGTAACAATGATACCACTTTTGGTCAAAACTCTGTATCCGAAAGCTTGTCTACTTTTTCCCAACATACCATCACTATTAAGCATTTCTTCTGGCTGTGTTCTCCCAGAAACAGCAAATCCACCAGGGATCACCGTCACCAGGCCTTTCTTTCCGTAGTACAGTCACTAGATGAGTAACTCCTCCTTGCTCTACTGGAAGGATGTAAAATATGCACAGGCCTAACATCAATACAAGTCATCAGGCAACCCAGGTCTTAATCACCCCAAGAACGCTGACTCACAAGTGGAATGGCGCTTGCTTTCTGCACATGATCCCTACAGCTCACAAGGGGTTTCCGAGGCGCAGAGACCCAGCTGCTCTTCTCTGACAATGCTTTTCTGCAGGCCGGTTTGCCAGGGCACAGATGCGAGTTCACACTGACACCACAGATCCCCTAATAAGCAGTTGCAAGGGAAAGGCCAACCTGTCCTTCCCATCCCAGAGCCATTCTGTAAGTGAAGGTAAAGGCCTGATGCTTGTTTGGCTGCTGTCTGTACTGTACCTGCTCAAGAAAGACAGTGCTTCTGTCTCTGGGACTGTCCAGGCAACAGCTTTCTCCAGCATTAACAGTCACTAAAACACAAATACCAGTCAGCAAGGTTGCCAGAGCTGTGCTCGTGCACTGCCTTTCAATCTGTAATGCTGACCCAGGCTGGAAGAACAATAGCAGAGCTCTAGGAAGCTGGAAGTGCAGTACAGATAGCTGGCGTAAAACAGGCAAGCACAAGGCGCTGAGCACTGAGTTTCTGTTGTCCTAAGTAAACTGGAACACAGCCCATGTTTACCAGGGCAGAGTCAATGCATTATGGATGCTATACCCAAAGTGAGAAAAGGATAAATGGAAGGAGCTCTGGCAGGAGTGCACAGGCTGTGTAACCCGTGTTTCCCCTCAATCCAGGGGATGTTAATAGCTCTGACCTGCTTGGCCTGCTTACCCACATACTCTGGAATCTGAGCTGAGGCCTGAACACGTACCTGAATCTGCTAATCAGAAGAACGAGGCACCTGGGAGAGCCTGGTGTGAAAACAGACAGGATCTGGCTTGCTTACACCTGCTACCAGCATTGCTGCAAAGGGTGTGCCACACAGTGCTGCTCAGTGATGACACCAGACCAACCTCCAACCGCCTGTGACAGGTGCAGTGACACCATCCAGATCAGTCAGCCCACCTATGCCTTCGAGGCCAAACCCCACTTTCTGCATCAAGCACAGCGGGGGCTGCTCAACTTCGTGTGCAGGGGAAGTGAAACCGGAGCCCTTTCTGCAGAGGCGAACTGGAAGCAGAAGTTCCTGATTTTAGCTCTGTGGTAAGCGCTGGTTGAATGAACTGCGAGAAGAGCAGAAACAAGCACCCCAAAGCAGGCACTGCCGAGCTAACCTGACGGGCCAGGGCACATCTGAGAGGCACATGTGCAACCCCGTAGTTGTCACACTGCAAGGGACAAGCAGGAACTGCAGCATAACTGCCTGGGGCTGATGGCTCTGTGAAACTGCTCTGAGCAGATGAGCTGTTCAAACATCGCGCTTCCTTTCCCAAGCCCTTGCTGAGGGGGGTTTAAGCTGGTCCTGCCTCAAAGCCCTTCCTTACAGCTGCCATCAGCGCTGACAAGTTACTGTTGAGAGATGCTTTGTTAGAAAGCGACCAGCAGATGTTTTATACCGACTAATGGGTTACACTGGGTGCTCCAGAGCCCGGCAGGTCAGCAGAGTACCGACAGACACGATACCCACGATACCCGCGGGTACGCTGCCACCCATGACACCACGTTAGCAACGCTGCCCGCAGCCTGCATTCACCGAGAGCCCTTCACAAGCTATTGCACAGACTAACCTCGGTTAGCAGCGGGACCCAGCCCGCACGATGGACGCCTGCAGACAACCGCAGCGGGGTGCGTGCGTGGGATCCGAGCCCCGCGCCCCAGCACCGCCTCCCCAGCTCGGCAGGAGGCGAGACCCTCCGGGGGGCCCAGCCCGAACAGACTGGGGGGGGAGCGCAAGGAGAGGGAACCCGACCGAAGAAGGAGCGCAGAGCCCCCATAACCCCGGAGGGGGCACCTGGGGATGGAACCGAACCCGCCCGCCCGAGGGGTTCGTGTGTCCCGAGCCCGCCCGCACCTACCTCCCTCCACGACCCGCCGGGCGCCGGTGCCGGCTTGCACCGCGCCTGCGCAGCGCACGCGTCCTGCGGTGGGGCGGGGCCGGGCCGGGCCACACCCCCTCACCTCACCCCGCGGCCGTGGGAGCTGTGATCGCGGGGTCCCGGTCCCCTCAGTGGCCACGTGCCTGCCGGCGGACACACAACCGCGGTACCCGGCCCTAGCCCCGCACACTGCCCCTCGTCCGGGCGGGCCGTACAGAAACAGGTTAATAAAGACCCTAAATGGCTTCTCCCGCATCCCCCGTTAGCGCTGAGGAGGCAAATGGCCGACAGCTGCCTGAAGGAGTGCGACTCCCTGCCCGCCATTGCCGCCACCCGCGGCACAGGACGGGGGATGTGTTAAAGGAGAAGGTTTCTGCGGGGGGGGGCAGAGAGTACGGATGTTTTACATGGTTGGAAAGGGGAATAGTGGTGATGTGTCGGGGGTGTGCACCGCAGGGGGAGAGGGAAGGGGAGACCGGACCCCGAGTGCAGGGGGCTTGGGGGAGCGGGAGCCAGCTTCCTGCCTGCAGGCATCATCGCACCGCTGCGTGAGGAATGGGGATGCCTCTGACTGGGGGCTGTGTGATGTCCCGGGCACCTTCCCATGGGAGCAGGAGTGGGGACCCCTCAAGAAGCCCAGGGTGTTTTGGTTCTCAGGGCCGAGCGGGTGCGCCAATTCCCTCTTTCCCCCTGGAAAAGCCTGAGGTGGAGGGAGGATTTAAATGAACCCAGGGATTATAGTAATGCCAGCCGTGGTGATCTGTTGGAGGAGATGGGGAACAAGGGAAGCATTGCGGGCTGAGGAGGGAGGCAGCAGAGCAAGAGCCCAGGGGCACAGGGTGATGGCAGCCTGTGACCAGGGGAAGCTGGGGTGTATGGGGTGCTCCTTGGGGCACCAATAGACACACCAGCACCAGTGCAGAAGCACAGGGTGCTGGTTGTGCAGGCAGCAGACCCAGCTCCCAGCACCGACTGGGGCTCTCTTCAAATAAGTCCAGGTCCCTGTGACAGCCCTGCCATGCTGGAGCGAGCCTCTGAGCATGGCACACTTCCCTGCCAGCTCCTGCAGCCGGGCAGCCTTTTAGTCCCATTATTCATCATTGCTCATTAGTTAGAGATCTAATTCAGTGTGTAAGGGTACCAAGGACAGGAGGGGCAAGGCACCTCCTGAGCAAGATGGAGCCACCAGGACAGAGCCTGCCCCGCAGCAGCAGCACCCTGCCATCTCCTGACCCCCTGGTCCACCACGGGCAGGAAAGCCTCGGGGGATGCTGCCTGCAGGGCTTAGGGAGGGCAGGCAAGGATAACAGGGGGCTATGGCCCCAGCTGAGCCTGACGGTGCTCAAGGGGGCCCCATGTTCCCCTGGGCTGAGCTGCAGGCACCAGGAGGGAAGTGTTGGGAGTCACCTGGCCGGGGTGTGCCTGGGTGCAGGTGGCTGTGCAGCCGAGATGGGACACAACCTGTTTGGCATCTGGAGTGGGTGCCTGCAAAGCAATGGCAGGTGCCCACCAAGCGGCTCTGTCACTCACCCTCCTGGCACGTGAGAGCACTGCTCAGCAGCAGCCAAACCTCTGGTGTGTTACCAACACCTTTCTAGCTAGTCACACAAAGCACAGCACTATGAGGGCTGCTAGGGGGGAATTCACATCATCTCAGCCAGACCCAGTGCCATCTCCATCGCTTATTCCATGCCATTTGTGTCATGCTCAGGTTTCACATAATTTAAGACATACATATATATATATATCATCTAGCTTTTCCATTGTGTTTAATTCTTACTACTGAAATCCCTTCTTACCTACACTTAGAACTTACACTACCTACTTCAACCATCTTCATACCCAACATACAGATTTATACATTCTCTTTACTATCTCTGTCCCTCATCTGATAGATACTATTCTCTCATTCAAAGACCTTCCTCCACTCTTCCAAATGTTTGTAAGAACCAGCTCTGACTTGGGCAATAACCAGCAAGATGGGTGCTCAGAACAGGAGAAGCAGTAGATTCAAGTGCTGGGCATCAGCAATGGCTTGGTTGGGTCAATGTTGCAGTGTGAAGTTCCTTGAGGAGCTCCCTCTTCACTGGTTCAGGTATTTCCTGCTACAACATACAACTCACATAACAGATTATCCTCCCCCCCCCCAGGTTAAATCTCCCTGGGGCACACACTACGTCTCCCCATCCTTCTGCATCACCCAGCAAGTACACCCAGGTCCTTGAGCGAAAACAATCCCACAAATGGATTTGCCTTTTCCCAAGGGAGGAGCAATCCACACTGCCTTCCCCAGGCACTTCCATATGTGCACTGTGGGGACCTTATCTCCTCCCACTGTATGTAGGGGTTTTGTTTGGGCAAGACCAGGATGGTTAGCAGATCCTCTGGTGTTAACCAGCCACCTGGCTTTAGCTAAATTTATACCCCAGTGCTTCCATGCCCTGTTGCCCAATGTTCTCAGCATAGTCTTTGACACTCTATTATATGTCTCAATCTTTCCAGAGGCTTGTGGGTGATGTGATAGAGCCACTCAATGCTGTGTTTCTTGGCCCAATAATTTATGAGGTTGTTTTGGAAAGGACTCCCACTGTCTGATTCAGTTCTTTTCTGAGGCCACAGAATTTCATGCTGCCACAGAATTTGCCTTTCAAGGCCTAAGATGTGTTTAGACCTAAGATGCTGTTTGGGCAGTGGCATGGTTTGCTGACTTGACTCACCTTCTCCTTCAGTGGCTTCAGTAACTTGTCTTGTGAGACTCCACACAGCAGTTTTCCACTTCTGATGGTTTCCTCCAACACCCATCAGCAAACAAAGCACAACACCTTCATTTGGTGCTAATTCACTCTATGGTGGTGCCTCCTGGGCATGAGCCACATCCTCAGACAGTGCCACAAAATCTCTGCCTTCTGGCCAGCCCATGAGCCCTTCCAGGATGTCCTGGTTTGAGCCCAGCCAGCAACTCAGACCCATGCAGCCGCTCGCTCACTCCCCCCTCTTCCTCCCACTGTTCCCGGAGGGATGGAGAGGAGAATCGAAGGAATGTGACTCCCACAGGTTGAGATAAGAGCAGCCCAGTAACTAAGGTATAGCACAAACCACTGCTGCTACCACCTATAATAGTAATGATGATGAGGGAAATAACAAGGGAAGAGAATACAACCGCTCACCACCCACAGACCAATACCCAGCCCGGCTGAGCAGTGATCATACCCTTCCGGGTAACTGCCCCCAGTTTATATACTGGGCATGACGTGCTGTGGTATGGAATATCTCTTTGGTCAGTTTGGGTCAGGTGTCCTGTCTCTGCTTCCTCCCGGCTTCCCCTCCTCCCTGGCAGAGCATGAGACTCATGAGTCCTTGGTCAGAGTAAACATCACTGAGCAGCAACTCAAACCATCGGTGTTACCCGCGCTGTTCCCAGGCTGAGAGTCAAAAACACAGCACTGCACCAGCTACTGAGAAGGGGAAACATGACTGCTAGTGCTGAACCCAGGACACAGGATTCCTGGGTGGCTGGCTTTCCTCAGTGGAGCTCATTGTGTGATCAGCTTACTCCATCTAGCACTGATTGCATGATGTGTAGAAGGGATGTTCCCTTTGAACATCCAGCAATTGTGTTGGCAAGAGAAGATGTGCTTCTCTACCAGTAACTTCCGAAGTGGCTTGAACCCTGTCATGTGCTGCTAGTATCTCTTTTTCAGCTGGGGTGTAGTGGGCTTCTGATCCTCAATATCCCTCAATGGCTCAAACCCCTAATGATTGACCTTGGGTTTCTCCTGGTGCTTCTCAGAGGCTCCAGATGAGACCACGCTGCAGTGTGAGGTCCATTTTGTACAGCTGGTCCTGTCTGCACAGGCCCCAAACCACAAGCTGTTTCCTGTTTGATATGCTCAAAGGCTTGTTGTTGCTCAAGGGCCCAGTCTAAATAGTTCCTCTTTCAGGTTCCTTGGTAGAGAGCGCTCACAGGCTGATCATAACCTTCAATATGCATTCTCCAAAATCCCCAAAGGCCTAGGAAAGCTACTGCTTCCTTCTTGTTAGCTGATGGAGGCCACAGTTACTGTCTTGCTGATCACATCCATAGGGACATGATGGCATCCATCCTGCCATTTTATCCCCAAGAAATGAATCTCCTGCACACATCCCTTGATCTTACTTCTTTTTATGGTGAAACCGCCTTTCAGGAGAACCTGACCTTCACTTTTTCTTTCTCAAGCAGTTCTGCCTTGTTGCCCCACATGATGATATCATCAATGTATTGTAGGTGCTATGGGGCATCACGCTTTTCCATTACAGTTTGGGTCAGTCCATGACAAACAGTAGGGCTGTGTTTCCAGCCCTGGGACAGTCAGTTCCAGGTGTATTGGACACCCTTCCGTGGGAGAGCAAACTGTGGCCTGTGTTTCAGTGTGGAAAAAACCCCACACTGGCAATGTCAGTTGTAGTGTACCACTTGTCTACCTCTGACTCCAGTTCATCCTGGAGCTCTAACACGTCTGGTACAGCAGCCCTCAGTGGTGGTGTGATTTCATTCAGGCCATGATAGTCTACTGTTAACCTCCATCCAGACTCTTGCACTGGCCAGATGGGACTATTTAAGGCTCAGTGGGTATTTCTGATCACTCCCTGGCTCCGCAATAGAAGCAGGCAGGCAGCAATCCACTCACCTGGCTGGCAGATGGAACCTTCCTGCATGTCTCAAAGTTCTGACGAGGTCAGGTCTGAGTTTCCACCAGCTTCTTGATCAAACCCCTCCTCCTTTTCCTCCTCCCTTGCTCATCAATGATTTGGAGCCATTGACCTCCTTGTGCACTGTTTGGTTTTCACCACTGGGACAATTACTGTTTGTTGTTATTTGTCTTCTAGCGCAGTGCTAGCCGATGCTGGTTTGCAGTGGGGTAGGCAAGGCACCCTTCTGTCAGGTGGTGTGTCAGTGTGCCAGGGTTACTTGCCTGTTTAGGTGTAAAGTCCCAGGCTAGGAGAGGTGATACCTGCCCATGGCACCTACCCAAACCCTTCCACACACTCTGCACCCAGGGACTGGCTGCCTCAGGGTACATTTCAGTATTGCCTCACCCAAATGTTGTCTTCTCTTGCACCAGGACAACACCAGATTCTATAAGCCCTGTAATATGCCATAAGTGATAATTAGCAATAGTAAACAGCTTACATAAGGGGGGAAGGAACCTTGGGAGCTGCATAATAAACCCACCCACATCAGGGCTGGGTAGGAAGAGGGAGATGTGTTCCCTCATCCTCTCCACAAGATAGCTCCCTTGGCACAGCAAGGCTGCCAGTGCCAGGGCAAAGCACGCTAACAGCTCAGCAAGAGATAAGCAGTGCAGCCAGTAGACTCAGTGACTTGCACAGGAGCTTGCTACTTAGCTTACACAAAACTGCTGCTGCCTTGTGTGCTGGCTTGGGTGCCAAAAGGGACTGTAGTGGGTTGAGCTTGGCTGGACACCATGTGCCCACCAGGCCGCTCTGTCACTCTCCCTCCTCAGCAGGACAGGGAGGGGAGAAAATAAGATGGAGAAGAACTCGTGGGTCAGATGAAGGCAGTTTAATACAGCAAAAGCAAGGGCTGTGTGCGGATGCAAAGGAAAACTAAAGTTTTATTCCCTACTTCCCACCAGCAGGTGATGTCCAGCCACTTCCCAGGAAGCAGGACTTCAGAAGACAAACATCCTAATAACAAATGTCCTCCCCCGCCACTTTTATCTTTTACTGCTGAGCAGACACCGTGTAGTATGGAACATCCCCTTGGGTCAGCTGTCCTGGTGACACAGGAGGTGCATTGCAGAGGCAGAGCTCCCTGCTGAGCCCCTTGCAGAGAGGAGCATGAGGGAGGCACTGGGGAGTTGCTGGAAGGGCTGGTGCTTCCCATGGTGCCTGGAGGGGAAGCCAAGCCCTGGGATCAAGGGTGAAAGAGGAACAGGATTATCTGGGCATGACCTGGTGCTTGGGGGAAGCCTGCAGGGAGCCAGCACCTGTGCAGCGCTGAGGCACAGCAGGACCCTGCCTGCGAGCCCTGGGCATCCACACTGGTTGCTGCCGGGGGATTGGGCTGGAGATGGGGATGTTGCCCAGGAGCCAAGCAGAAAGGTACCAGGGCAGTGGGGCACTGACTCTGCAGGTGCTGGGCTTCTGGAGCACCACAGCTTTTACTCCCCTGTGCTCCACCCTACCCATGCCCGCTGCCTGGCTCTCACTCCCAGCTCTGGGTCTTACAGCAAACATGGGGAAGCCGGTGCCATAAGGAGTCCTGATACAGCTCATCCCTGTGGCCCAGATGAACTCATCACACAACCCTCACTGCAGCTGTGGCTGGGGCCTCTTCCTTTGTTCCAACCCCATTCCTGGCCCTGCAGCTGCTTCTCCAAGGCCTGTACAGCAGCTCCAGCCCACAGCACCTGCTCTGAAAATCCCTCTAGCATGTGCACCCCCTGAACAGCCTTGGCATCCCTATTTCCCTCAAGCCTATGGCTCTGAGCAGTGGCTGCCAGGCACCCATTTCCTTCTCCCCCGGACCACCATAGCTGGAGCAAAGCTGGGGAAGGCTTCTCCCATGCATCTCCCTCAAGCTGCCCCAAAGAAGTGCCCTGTGTGGTTTTCATGAGCTCACAGGCTGAGGCAGGAGGAGAGGAACGTGCCCAGGCTGCCAAGCTGCCTCTCCCAGACACAACAGTGCAAGTGGGGGCTTGTTCCAGCTCCACTGCAGCCTGTGCTGAGCTGCGTGCCACTGCCACAGCCTTTGCCCTCACCCATCCCTACCTCGTCCCAGAGCCTCTTGGCTGGCTATCAGGGATGTGTTGAGTGGCGGGGTGGCTGGGCAGGTACCACCATAGGGGGAAGCACCAGCCATCATCTCACCCCGATGCAGGTGCGCAGGGCAGGCCGGGGCTGCAGGAGACAGCACGAGGCGTCTGTTGCAACATGCTTATCTGCTGCCCATCACCCTGTGCTGGGCCTGGAAAGCCGCAGGGGCGGCTGAGAGATGCCAGCACCCAGCCTTGCAGCCCTGCTTCAGCACAGGGGCACGGTGGCAGAGCAGGCTTGGTGGCAGCAGTGACACAGGAGGAGGGCAGAGCGGCACATGGCATGTCCCCGCTGCCTCTTGGCAAGGGAAGCTGGACCTGCTCCTGCTTCAGGGGTGCCTCTGTCTGCCCTGTAGGTGGATTCTGGGGATGTGGCAAAGGGATGTATTGCCGTGCTGACCACAAGCTCTTATTCTGCTCAGTGCCCAGCTCATATCCCGCGTTGGGGCTTGGATTCATCCCCGCTGCCATCACTGTTTGAGCCCCCACCTTGTCTCCCCTCCATCTCCCTGGGCGCCATACCCCAGCTGCTGCCTGCGGAGAGGAATAAATCACTGAGTGGGGCTACGCATTGGGAGCAGGGGAACAAAATCGCTTTTCATGCCATAATCCTTTGTAATAAAGCACCAGAGGAAGAGGGGCGATAAACAATGTCTGCTGTGTGAGCCAGCTGCTTCCCAAAATAAAACACCCCTCTCCGGCATCAGCTGCCCTGGCTTGGCCACAAGTGCGGGCACTGCCGCGGGACACCGGAGCTGCGTTCCCGGCGGGATCAAGCTCTCCTGCAGCTCCCGGCATAGCCCCACAGCCGGTGGGAATCTGCAGAATGCAGCTGGAGAGGGTCAGAAACGAGCGGCTCAGGAGGGGGCTGTGAGCCTGCTAGGGGCTCAGCACCGCAGGCACCAGCCACGCACAGGCCACTTGGCCAAGGCATGCGACAAAGCTGCTCCCACCCGCACCCAGCAAGTGCAGGGAGCACGGGGAGGGGGGGCTCGGTGCGGAACTGCCCGGCTTATGGAGAGCTGGGTGCTGGATGGAGCCTGCTTCTCGCTGCAGCTCTGGAGGAGAGGGCAGGAAGCGCTCCTGGCGCTCCATTGCGCAGGCTAAGGCCTTGCTGGCAGGGGGTGAGTAACTGGTGCTGTCAAGCTGAGCTCCCGGGCACTCCTTTGGGAGCTGCAGTAACTCCCCTGCTGCTGGGGCAGGGGTTGGGTGTGCTGAGTGTGGCTCTGGGAGCCAGCACGAGTGGTTCCCAGGGCCTGGAGGTGCCTGGCTGGCTCTGCTGGTGCCTTTGCACAGGTGAGGCAGGGATGGGGGCTTTCCTGCCCCAGCGCCATGATGGGGTCTCTGGCCACCACAGGATGGGGACACCCCGTCCCCCCCATCTCACTGAGTGTCCCCAGGGGATGGCCTGATCTACAGTACCACATTGGCAGCTTCCCATCAGCTCCATTCCCAAAGGACCACAGGGGCCAGCTCATGCAACACTTTCATTTCCCCATGTCTCCTCCGCTTTCCTCTTTCACAGCCAAACCTAAACCTATCCCTGTGCCCTCACAGACACACGTATCCTCCCCAACAGCTCCCATTGGAGCTTTCCGCTGGCAGCTCATGCTTGTTGCCCTCTCCATCGTTGCCACTGTGGGATTTGAGCTCTGCCCTTGGCCATGTGTCCATGGGGAGACTTGGGGGAAAGGCTGACCCGAATGGTGCGGAGGAGGTGACAGGTTTTCTTTCCCTAGGGATACAGGGAGTGGTGGCTGTGGGAGCTGCAGCGTAGCCTGGCCACACCGCCTGGCTTTGCCTGCTCCTGTTTGCTCTGGTGATAAGCCTTCCAACGGGGTGTTTGTTTGGGTGCCTGCTTCAGGGCCACAGTCACCTCCTGCAGTGACGGTCCTCCAACACCAGTGTGTATGGTATGGGGCCAAATGGTCTCCCGGCTGAGTCAGAGGGGATGGACAGATGGCAAGCCCTGATCTGAATTCACCCCATGCTGCTGATCACCAGGTATTTGCCCAAATTCCTGCTGTGGGTGACTCAGCCTCCTCCTCCCTGCTCTGCAGCCTGGCCACAGCTCACCACCCAACCCAGGGATGGGAGGAAATCGCCCTGGGAGCAGGGGAATGGGGCCTGGCTGGGGCTAGGGAGAGGCACTGGATATTGCCAGGAGGAGCTGACATGTGAAACTTACCTGGTGTCCAGAGAGGAATGGTGGCATCGAGCCCTGCCGGGAAGGCCCAGGTTCAGGATGGCATCCTCCAGGCATGGGGAGCTGCTGAAGCCACCACATTCCTAGGGGATATCAGCCTGGCAGGCATCCTGGCCTCCCACAGCACTGGCAGCCCTGTGCCCGTGCGTGCCAGGGTGATAAAGGGAAGGTCCAGGGTAGGGAGGGAGGGAAAGTGTTGATCTAAAGGGCTTTTCTTTAATGGCTCTCCCCTTACTGGCTAATCCTCTGCTGGCAGCAGGGACATTTGGGGCACTGGGCTGCAAAGCAGCTTTCTCTTTATCCTCAGACCCGCGTATACAGGGTTTGGGCAACGTGTGTGCCCTGTGCACTATGCTGGCAGGGATGGGGGTGGGAGAAGTGCCTGCACTGCTCTCCTTTTGAGAGGCCACAGTGAAAAAGCAACCCAAAAGCCTCACTGAGGTGAGATCAGCTCTGGTACGTTGTGTTTCCATCCCAAAAGCTTCAGTTGGTTCAGCTCATGCTCTGGCTTTAGGGACAGGGGGAGGGCTCAGGCTGGCTTCACCTCTGGGTCTGACCTGACCCACAGATTGGGCACATCAAGTGGCCAAGGGATTGCAAAGCCTCTTGCAGGAAGGGAACGGCTGAAGCAGCGAGGAGGTGCTTAACCTTTAGTGGACTGCGAGCCCTGCCTGTGCTCCCCAGCCAGCTCCTGCTGATGGGACCTCTCCTAACTTCTGCTTTCACAGCAGGGTCCAGAGGTCCCCTGCACCCTCCCCAGTGAGAGAAACCACCTCAGGCAGCATCAAGGCCTGCCAGGGTGATGAGGAGCTGCTGCCACCAGAATCCTTGTCCCACATCCAGGGTAAGGTGCTGTCGTGGGAACATCACCATGCCGAGGGGACACGGCCACCCTGGCACGTGCTGAGCTTCCCAGTGCTCAACCCCTGTAACAGCAGCCCCAGCATCGCTCCCCACTGCCTTCACCCCATGGAAAACCATGCCCTGACAGCACACAAACACCAGCATCTTACCTGCGGCTCCTCTGGTTCTGCTTTTGAAGGAGTGAAGGCACTTGCAGGCACACGAGCAGTGTTATTCACAGCCCTAGGCAGGCAGCATGGGTGGAGGCAGGTCGGCACCATGTCCAGGCAGGCACAACAGCCCCATGCTTGTCTCCAGCTGACCAGGCTCACTAGGGACACAGGCCAGGGCTGTTGGTTGGCAAGCCTGCCTCTATCACCTCCATAAGCAGCCTGCTCAGAGACCCTGCAAGCCAAAGGGGAGGTGAGGAGATGCTGGCAGCATCCAGTGAGCCTCAGCATAGACCTGGAGGCACCATCAGACCTCAGTTCCCCCTTATCTCCTGTGCTGGAGGTAAAGTGCCGGACACAGGGATCTCTACTCCTGCAAGACAGGGCTGGGCTCAGACCTAAGGGGTCTGCTGCATGGATCCATCCTTACAAGGGTACAGAAACCTCCTCCCAGGGTGGTGGTTGGGTCAAGGTGGACAGAGGCTGCCAGGCTGCAGCACCAGGCCCCAGGCCAACACGGGCACCTCCAGCCATGCAGGTAAGGAGCCAGCTCAACCCCCCCCCCCCCCCCCCCCCCGCCTAGGGGCCGCTTCCCGAGTTCGCCACAGCAGNCTATAAGCACTACAGTTATCTACTAGAGTTTAAAAATCAGGCAAAACCAAAAACAGGCAAAAAAACAAAACAACCCCCCCCCAGTTTTAAGCAGGGGACACCAGGCTTTCTGAAGCAGGAGGCTCAGCCATCAGGTAGGAATGCCCCACATTAGCCCCTGCTAGAAGATGCACCAAGAAAGCGCTGCAGCGGTGGGATTGCCAATGGAACAGCAGCCTCAGCCAGCGGAGCCCCCATCTCTGGTCACCAGAACTGAGCCCAACACCAACACCACTGTGGACTCACCCCCCAGGGAACCATCCCATAGAGCCCTCTGAGCAACACCAAATCCCCATCCCTGCCCCAACACCAGGCAGGGACCTTGCCACCCCCCCAGGGCAAACCAGGCTGCAGCCTGAAGGGCTGCCAGGGAAGAGGCCAGGAGCCATGGGTAGGTCATTACATTTTTTATTTTATAATAAACTTCTCATTTTTCCCCCAAAGGAAGACAAGAAAACTGTGAGTGAGGCTACAGAACACCATCAGTGAAGAGTATGTGAGACAGACCCAGGCCACGGGCCACAAAGCATCACCCCCTCCCCAGGCAGAAGGGCTCCATCGGCAGGAGCCCCCACAGCCCTTTGCTCGTCTCCCCACCACATCAGAACAAGACCAGTGCTGTCAACTGGAGCTGGCTGAGCAGCAGAGGTGGACTCCGGTCAGGGTGTTGATGGACTGAGAGGGCCACGCTTTGTTCCCCCAAGCTGCCATAGCTGCCGGGCAGTGGGGCAGTGGGGTGGGTGATGCTGCTGCTCCTATACATGTACATGATAGAAATTTAAAAAAAAAACACATGATTTAAGTCAAAACGAACAAAACATGAAAATCAAGAGGCTGCTCTTCCTGCCCGGCCATCTCGCTCTAGGAAGACTTCACACATTCCTTCTCCTGCTCAATAGCTGCAAGAGAAGAAAGGTCCATTAGTCCCCGGTGGTTTCTCATGGAAGCCCACCCTGGAGAAGGCTGCAGAGCAGTCCTTCAGGCCGTGGTGCCCAGTTTCGATGCACACCCCAAGTCAGTCACACACACACACACACACACACACAAGGGTGACACAAGGCACCCGCCTTCAGCTCTCCTCAGGGAAGCCGTGCCCTGGGGCAACACCTCGATGGCACAAGCCCTCAGCATCCGACCGTGCCCTGAGCCTCACCTCCTGCCGCTGGCTTCCTCGGGGGAAAGCCCCACTGCCCCAACCCACCTCCCTGCACCCGAGGACACGGCCCGCACCGGCCAACGGGTGCCCGCCGCAGCCGCGCCCTGCCCGCAGCCCCTCGCACTCACTCTCCTTGGAGGGCAGCGTGTTCTTCTCCTCCGTGTTGGTTTTCTTCAGCTTCTTCTTGTCGAACTTCTCCACCTCGGACAGGTCTGGCTTGTCGCACATTTTGCCTGCGAGCACCGCACCCCGCGCTCAGCCGCGGCCAGGGGGAGCGGCAGACAAAGGCGGCCCGGCCCCCGCCGCGGACAATAGCGCAGGGCGGGGCGCTCCGCTCCCCCGGCCCCGGGCAGACCCGCACCGACCGGGCGGGCAGCGGAGCGGCTCCGGGTGCGGATGCCCGCCCCCGCCGGAGGACACCTGCCCGCAGCGCCAGCCGCGCTCCCTGCGGCACCGCCCGCAGCCCCCGCCCGGGGAGCCCCGAACCGCGCCAGCCCCGCCCGCGGCCCCGCACCCCCCCCACCCCTGTACCCGTACCCGCAGGACCCGCACCCCCCGGGACCGACCCTGGTGCGGAGCTGCCGCGTCCCGTCCCACTGCGCTTCCAGGTGAAGCTGGCGGGCTCGGCGTGGGGCGGTGCCTTATATAGCCCAGCCGCCGCCCAGCCTGCCCGCCCGTTGGCTGCCCGCCGCCCGCGCCGCCTGATGGGAACTGTAGTCCGCACATGGCTGCTGCTGCCCCGCGCTGCCCCCGGCAGAACTACAGCTCCCGACGTGCACCGCGGCGGGGGAGGAAAAGGGCGGGGGTGCGGCAGGGGGTGTCACCCGCGGTGGGAAGACATGGACAGGGCTCCGCATGGACACCGATGCTGTATGGGCGTTGATCCGCATGGACACAGCTCTTCTACAGACACTGCTCCTGCATGGACACTGATCCATATGGACACAGCTCCTGCATAGACACCACTCCCACATGGACACTGATCCATATGGACACAGCTCCTGTATAGACATTGTGCCTGCATGGACACTGCTCAGCTCGGGCCCCAACTGCCCTCAGCATCACACCCACCCTTGCTGGCTCCCTACATCTGGGTGCCAGCTGTGAAGGGCAGCAGGGTGGTCCCCGTAGGACCCCAGGGCACTGTCCCGGCTCTAAACCCTCCCCAGAAGCAGGCACCCCACAGCCATGGGGCTCCAAAGGGATGCACCAGTGCCCCACAGCCCTGGGCTGGAGCAGAACCAGCCTAGGAAAGCAAGCTCTGGGGATAAAAATAGCCCCATGTTTTCACAGCTGGGGACATGCTCAGCCTGCAGAGATCCGGTCTGCAAAGCAGCAGTGGGCAAGGAGCAGTCCATGCTCACAGAGGCCTCACTTGGCTGTAACAAGGCAAGATGGTGCAGAAAGCATGGAACCACCAGCACAGATCAGACGGGCTGGGGTGCATGTGGGAAAAATACCTTTAGGGTGTAAGCGCAAGCAACCCATGTGTTCCCATCTGGGCTGGGGAGCAAGAAGGGGGCTGCTGGTCCAGGAGGCACATCCACACTGGCCACCGGGATGGGGTGGCTGGAAGGCTGGGATCATAGAATCACAGCATGATTTGGGTTGGAGGAACCTTAAAGCTCATCCAGCTCCAACCCCTGCCATGGGTAGGGACACCTTCCATAGAGCAGGGTGCTCCAAGCCACTGTGTCCAACCTGGCCTTGAACACTGCCAGGAATGGGGCAGCCACAGCTTCTCTGGGCACCCTGTGCCAGCGCCTCAGCACCCTCACAGGGAAGAACTGGGAGGCCTTGCAGTGGGATCCTCCAGGTGCTGAAGGGAATGAAGAGAGAAACCCACCAAATACCCTTCTGCAGGGATCCGGGTGCCACTGTGAGCAGGAACCTGCTGCGAGCACCATGGGTACTGACTGCCCTGCAGCAGCCTGCCAGAACCCTCGCCTGCCAGGCTCTGGGTTCTCTCCAGGCTTATGGAGATTTTGCAGAGAAAATCCCCAGCAAGCCTGAGGAAACACTCGCTTTGTGTTAGAGCTGTACCTTGGGAGCAGGGCTCCAGCACATCTTGGCCTGAGGTGGCCCCTTGGCCTGAGGATACAGGTACCTTCCAGCTCCAGCCAGCAAACAGGCTCTGACTTGAAGAAATGCCAGCGTTGATGCACACAGCAAAGGCCAAGATCTAAGGCCAATATTAAGCTGTGGTTGCTACTCTGAGAGCAATCTGAATGCCAAACAGTCTCTGGTCCCTCTCTGCCAGGAACAAAGCCCAAGGCCAGGTTTGGAGGGTGCCCCACAGCCAGCAGCAGGCAGGCAAGGCCAGGCTGCCCCCATGAGCATCCTTCCAGCCCCCCCTGTGGTACAGCTCATTTTTTCCTGCGCAGCCAAAAGGAAACACCCCCCCCCCTCAGTTTCCAAACGAAGGCAGGAAATCCTTTTTGCCTCCATGCAAATCATCAGACAAGCATTTCACCGTGTGTTCACCCTCCAGCTGTGCTGCCTTCCCTCTCTTCCCTGCCTGCTCCCCACATGCTTCTCCTTGGCGGATGCAGCACAGCCTCCACACAGCTTTTGTCCCCAGCAGGCAGCGAGTGTGCAAGAACCTGGTCCCCATCCCCATCCTCCCCTCGCCGGCACTGGCTGCACCCACCCAGCCAAGGTGCAGCCCTGAGTGATGCCTTCATCCCCTCCACACTGCAATGAGCCGCGAACGGGGTCTTTGTCTGCCGGGCACAAAGCCCCTGCTGTAGCCATGCTCCAGTGGGAGCTCCCCCTTCCCTGAGCTGTCCACACTCCTGCAAACCACAGCCAAGGCAGCCTCAGAGCCCTCTGCACTCCCAGCAGCAAGGTGTGGGGAGCCTTTACAAGCCATCCTGCATTGAGAATGAGAGAGGGGTTTATACCCCAGCAAGAGCTCTTTTCCTCCATGACAAATCTGCAAAGCCTCCCATAACTGCACAACCTGCTTCTTCCTCATGTGGTTTGGTATTTCTGCTTTCAGTAATTGATAATGGAAGAACTGAGAATAGAGAAGGGGAAAGCAAACACAGCCCTGACCCGAAATAAAGAGGGACTGCAGCCATTTTAGGCAAGGTTTAAACCTCTCTCAGAACAAGGTTGTCAAGTCTCAGCCTCAGTTCACAGCCATGTCCAGGAATGCTTATATTCCCTTCACCAGGTTTTCTTTCTCTGATCACTTCATTTCCATCTCCTCCTTACAGGGACAGCCAGGCCCTGAGCCCCTTCAGCCACCCCTGGGCCATGAGCCAGCCCCACAGCTCCCAGTTGACATCTTCCTGCCATCTCTAACCCCATCCTCCCTCCAGACCACGGCCAGAACAGCAGAGCCCCCAGAACGGCAGCCAGCACAGAGGTCTGCTCTCACACCAGGGCTCTCTTCCCATGGATTCTGCCACTGCACTCAGTTGATAAAGGGGCTGTTAACTCTGATCTCCCATTGCCCATCACCGGGGGTGGGGGTGGGGGGCAAGCTGCTGCTTTCTCCACATCACAAACACCAGCCCTCGAGCTGAGAAATCACCTGCATGCTGTAACGCACAGGCAGAAAAGCAGCAGGGAGCTGCTGCTGCGAGCACCGTGGGACGTGTCTCATCTTGCTCCCAACAGCGAAGTGCTCTGCCTGCAAGGCAAACCCAGCTTTGAGTGGCTCCAGGCATCCCCACCCTGCATTAGCTTCAGCTACCCGAGCACATGAACATTCATATCTGCTATGCTATGTGGGTTTTGCCCTACCTATTACATGAATGGAATTGCTCAGGTACATCACTGAACAGTGTGAGAAAAGCTCAAAGAATCAAGTCCAGGAAATCAGACACAGAGAAAAACCCCTACCAAAGGAAGTAGCTTGGTCCCAAGCTTTTCCTTCCATGGGATGCAAGCACAGCCAAGCTGAACCTCACTGTCAAGAGCTTTGAACAAGATGAGCTCCCAAGGTCCCTCCCAAAGACTGCTCTACCAACACCATCTACCCTGCAGGTGAGCCATCCCCCCTGTCCGGGTTTCAGAAGCATTTCCAGGCAGAGGCCGTGGTTTTTAAATAAAAGTTTAATTCCTTCATCAGGTTTAAACACAAATCCTGACACTGCTGCTTAATGCCCCGGCTCTGGGCTCGCAGGGCACTGGCAGTGTGGCAGCAGGGGCTCCAAACACAGGAGGCAGGAATCACTCTCGGTAGAGCTCAGTGCAGGATGCAAAGCAAGGAAGCAAGAGACACACTTTCTGGACAGACACCGAATCTTATACATAAAGAAAAGCCCCACACTGTAATAGGAGTAGTAAGGTTGCCACGGAAAGGGAGTTGTAGGAAGGGAGAGAAGTCTTCAGTAAAAGGCACAACTAAGGAAGTACTTCCCTAGATCTTAACCAAGTCTTCCAGTTAGTTCCACTGACACCCCAGCCCCCAGGCTCTCACAGCCATGCTGGTTACCCTAGCAAGTCATTTCGAGTTCCTTATTTTCCCGTCCTCAAAAACAAACAGAAGAGGAGTGCTTATAAAAACCAGCACATGTAAGAGCTCAGTCTATAACCCCACAAGAGTCCAGGAGAGACTTAACAGTTTACCTTATGATTGTCTGGTATTACAGTTACTCAGTGTTCAAGTTTCAGGTGATGCCTACACCTGGGAACCTCAGCCAGCTCTGGTTTTGGTATTTTTCTTTCAGGCACTTTGCTGCCTGTCAGGTTGGTGCTGGATCCATGCTTTTCCCAGTACTATGTACCACCAGCCTCTTCGACCCATTGCTGTAAGCACCCGTTAGCAGCAACAGACCCACTCCAAGGTCTTCTTCAGGTTTTGTAGTCCTGCAACCTCCCTATGTTCCTTGGTTTAAGACCTTTTGCAAGAAGCAACTTTCAAGGCAAGGCAGACAGTGACCAGGGCAAGCAACCAGTATGTGTCAGTAACTTACAGGACAACAGGATTGCCGGCAAGGAGAGGCTAAGAGAGCTGGTCACAAAGCTGCTGCGTTTTAGGCCACCCAGTGTCTGAGCAGGCACTTGCTAGATGCAACAACCAAGCTACTATGGGATAAAGAGGCTCAGTTTATGAGTGTACTAGTAAAAAAGGGATCCAGGATTTGCACAGCAAGTCAAGGTGCAGCTGCAGTACATGGCAGCACTCCTCCCATCACTAGCAAGGCCAGCAGCTCTGAAAGTGAGCAACTGGTTTCAGCCTACACCAGAAACTAAAGCACGCAACCACCATCAGTCCTCTATGTAACAGGGAGAAGAATGCTTGTCCAGGATGAATCTTGAGCTCTAACTTACTACAGCAAGGCAGTACCACACAGACTATGCTCTCACCTTCACTTTGCTGTGCAGCATGCTAAAAGGACATCTAATTTTATTAGTAAGATGAACTCAAGGTTGAAAGCAACACTGACCTCCTTCCATGGGAGACAACTGTAGCAGAACCACCTCCCAGGTGTGCCCCAGGGTTTTACCTAGGGTCAAGCTTGGCCAAGATACAAACCTTCCACATTGCTCTTGAAGGGCTTCTATCATGTATAGAGGGGTAAGACAGCCAGCAGTCTCTCGGGCTCTTGCTGTAGATCCACATCAACACACGTCCTAGGGAGCTCTACTTCCCAAGCAATTTAGGGTTTGCATGCCAGATCACCTAACCCTCCCCCAAAACAATTGTGGCAATAAGCCATGGGTCAGTCCTGCTCTCCACAGACCTGCAGAGATGAGTCAGTATTACTGCTGAGCCCCCATGCACAGGGCTGCTGGTGGAGCTGGAGTGTTAAGAGATGAGCTTCCCCCCTCCAGCCTCCCAGTGCACTGGGATCAGAGCCAGTAAGGCTGACTTAAGCAGGAGGAGCTGTGGAGAGCTGCACTGGAACAAGCAGAGTCTTCTACTGAACTTTACAACAAGCTGAACAACTTTTGGTTTAAAAAACAAGCCATACAAGCAGCAGCTGACATCTCTTGTTATAAAGGGACATGGCTGAATAGGTAGGAGACAGATTCCCCATTATGAGTCCTCCTGATGGCCTCTGCAAGGATCATCGAGATGTCAATCACCTGCAGGGGAAGAAAGATGCATCAGTGTCACTGAGGAAAGACATCGAGGCTGCAAGAGCGGCTGCTAAGTTGGGAAGAGCTTAAAGAGAGAACTCATCACCCAAACCTGTAACGTGCCAGACGCAGACAAATGGTTTCTACACAGGACTGAGATTTAATTACATATCATTCTGAAGATATTCTCCATATAGCAACAGTCATTTCCCTGTTAATCTTTGTCAGGATGTCCACTGTCCCCTTTCTCTGCTGCGACTCCCTCAGCTCAGTCTGTTTACCCTAGGAACTATCTTATGTACTTCGCAGAGGAGCTGGGGGCGTCTCAATCACGACCAGATCACTTCCCTTGAGGCAAGAGGCTTTACCATCATTGCGAGCAGCCTAAGGCAGATGAAGCTGTGCTGCAGCTCGGGTCCCAGCCTCTGTACTAGCTCCACCTGGTGGGTAACCCAGTTAACAGGAGGGAAAGATCAAGGCTCAATAAAACTCTAGCTCTGCACCCAGCAGCTAAAGCATTTTGATGTGTGGTTGCAGGAAGAAGCACCACGTACATGGTGCATTAAGGAAAGGAAGTGAAATCCATATTTGACATTTCCAGGTATTCTGCATCCTAAGGAAATGAAGAAAGAAACTTAGGAACTACAGAGCAGACAGAGCATAAGACTTAAACCCTTTAGTTCTGTATTTCTCACTAGTGAACATCAGAAGTTAGTGTAAAGCAGTGAGGTGCTAAATGAGAGCCTGAGCAACTGCCCACTGCCATCTCTGACTACAGCTGTTTACATACTGATAACCAGTTTAACACTTTGCCTACATGAACTGTGGCGTGGAGCTTGGAAAGAATTGAAGCATCAGGCACTTTAGGTGTGCCCAGCTGCAGGAATATCATCCAGAAGTTAGTGCCGAAAAATACGAAACCCAACTGCAGTTTGTCATCAGCTTATAGCTTATTCCCTAAAGGAGCCTAAAATTCACTGCAGCTTCAATCAGCTGAGCTTCCTTTCCAACAGAATGCTGGTATTGAGGCACCTGCTGCACTCTTAACAGTACTAGCTGAGCCTCAGCAGTGCCATTCACTTCCCAGAACTTCTCCAAATGCCTGTGTTCTATATGTCTGTGCTGTGAAGCTAGTACTTAGGATGTCCTTGGCTGTGTATATTCTACAGCAGTACCTGAAGCTTCTGATGGACCTCTTATACCCCAATGCTCAGGTAAAACTGCAGCTTCCAACTGTCCATTAACACAGGAAACCCTCAAGTTCCACCTAGCTCAAGCTGGAAAGACATTTCTCCTTCCTTCCAGGAAAATCAAACTCAGCTTGGGAAACAAAATGCCACAGTGCTTTTTGCTAGATGGAAACCCCAAGACACTGAGTTAGCAGTTTCATACAGACAGCAAAGTGGTTTTGTTATCTTTGGTGAGTATCTGATCATTGTACTGTGGAGCTGTGTCAGCTGCTCTTGGTCAAACCAGCAAGACATGTCTGCGGAACAGAAGTGCATTCCCTTTCCAGCTCACTGGCACTGCTAATTAAGACCAGACCTGAGGCAATCATCTTCCCCAGACCAGGCCTGCTTTGCTTCACAAAAGGAAGAGAGACTGCACCAAGGGCTGGGCATTAGGTGATAGCTACACAGCTGAAGTTGGCATTCCCAAACTTCAGAAGTTCCTAACTGCTTCTGCCTCAGTATTACACATCAGCAGCACACCACTCCTCTGAGATGCACAGACATAACTGCTTGCTCAAAGTGTAGCCCCCTTAGCTCAGTGATAAAACAAGCACAGGTAAATTTACTTAAATGAACTGTTTAAGATGAGCTGGATTAGAAGCTGTGTCTTCTCAGTGTAACAGGTCTGCTAAGTCACAGCAATAGGAAGTAATCCACACTGCCACTGATTCCAGTACCAATGAAACTGGACAATATGAAGGGGTCTCCCCAACAGCAGGACAGACAAGTGCTGCTGCCCCCCAAGGAGTGACAGAAGTAGCTGCTCACCTGGATTTTAGGGCACTGCTTCATCTTGTCCTCCTGGGGTATCGTGTTTGTGACCACAACTGCCTCAAAACAGGCATTGTTGATCCGAGAGATTGCTGGCCCAGAAAAGATCCCATGAGTTAGGATAGCATAAACTTTGGTGGCTCCTGCTGACACAAGCCTGTAAGGTGGGAATAAGGAGGATGAGGAATTCTTAGCAAGTATTAAGTTGATATTAATGCAAGGCACTTGGTAAGCATGAAAGGAGACAACAGCATATGCTTAAGGGACAGGCCATCTTTGACTCCCCCCTCTACCGGGCTGGGAGACCAGTTCACAACAGCATCATAAAACCCACCACAGAAAGTATACACTGGAAAAAAAAGCGTTCTGATCCCTTCTGGGACATTTGGACTAGGTTATAAATCACCTTCCATGGTTTTTGCCAACACAGATAGCAGGTATTTAATACCAAGTGCTGTATTTGCTGGGTGTTTCTAGTGCAGAAGGCTTGAACTTACTTTGAATAGAAATTCACATGTATGACCTCAACCTGGTGTACTTAGTTCTACCTGCATAGCCAGTGAGGGTGTAGTGGAAGCATTTCAACACGAGCATTTTTCAGATTATAAAAGACACTGTGGTCTTCTACCTATTTCCATTATTTCACTTATTAAAGTGAGAACATCAATCAGGCTTTTTACTTATGTTGTATGACAGGAGATAATAAACTGTTAAAATACCCTGTGAAACTTGACATGCAAATAACCTGCTTAACCCAGGCCATAGCTTTCACTAACTGTAGGTTCCTGATTTAGGAAAGAATCAATCAGCCCTACTCACTTGTCTGCAGCATGACAGATGGTACCACATGTGTCTGCCATATCATCTACCAGAATGGCCACTCTGTCTTTCACATCACCCACCAGGACCATGCGATCCACTTCGTTTGCCTTCTTGCGCTCCTTGTGAATGAGGGCGAAGTCTACATTCAATCGATCTGCAATGGAGGTCACTCTGAAGAGAGAACAGTTTCCAAACAACACTTAACGCCACAGCAGCTTCAACTGAACCTCTTAAAACTATGAAGCACAAACTGTCCACGGCAAGAAGAGAAGCTGTCACCGCATCTGTTCCTGCTCCAAGCAATTAGTACAAGATGCTCTGCCACCTGAAGTTTCCCTTCAAGCAGTTAAACTGCAATTTCTGATCTAATCTTTCTCAATGGCTGCAAGCAGATTAAGATAAAAGTCTCCATCCTGATCGCTGTAAATGAATTTGCACTCGCAGCTCAAAGCTTAGTCAGCAAATGTGGCAAACCTGAAGTGATCAGAATGCTGGGGAAGTTGTCATCTATATAACACTACCCTGGAAACACTTCAGTTGTGCTTCAACAGGGATCTACTCCCACTCATATAATCATTCAGTTACTGTGCATGCAAGTGCTGGCAGAAGCACAGTGGAGAGATAAGCATCCAAGAAATGCAAGTCCACCACCTCACATTTACTTTGGTTAGAGTGCCCACGGCACAACCTTACCAGAGGGACCTAAACTTTCATGCATTGACACTAATGAACAGTGAAGACACTAAAAGCATTATGAGTGCGAAGGAACAAAATACACATGTCCCTAAGAAATTCTACGCTCGGGATAAGCGGACTCTGAGCCTTGGCAGATGAGACTCCTCAGCCTGGAAGTGATACAGAAGCTTGTTAAACTAAATTGTTTTGTAAATTATTTAGGTCTGGAGTACCTCCATGAAGTGTCACACCAGCCAAGATCTCTCCATTTCAGTTTAAGTGGCCTTTGAAGGGGTTTTTGAGGAGTCAGATGACTTGGCATTCCCTATACTGCATTATGCAGCAAGCTACAGAAGTGGCTGAACCTACAAATGGTCTTGCCCAACACATGGGCCACAACAAAGCTACAGACGACATACAGCAACCTACAGTGGACTTACCCATTGGCTGTTCGTAACAGATAGCTTAGAACACCTTAAAGTATGTGAACCAGGTCTGCATGCACCAGCATTTTGGTGTTAAGTCTTGACTTAATTAAGTCTTAAGATCCAGATTTGGTATCTGGATTAAAGATACATCTCCATCCCTTTGCTGTTCACATGTAGCCCTCGGTACCGAAGCATCAAGGAACAGCTTAGTTTCTCCTAATACGCACCCAAGAACATTCTGAACTGCTCAGAAACTGGCACGTTTATGTGCTGGAAGATGGGAGATTGTCAGACTACCAAAGTAGAAATGTGCTGTAACAGATGCTGCTGCTTTCTGGAAAGGAACCATCTATCTTCCTTGCTTCCAGCCTGCTAGTAGCAAGCTTTAAAAGTCCCAGCTAGATATTAAAATCAAGAGTAATAAAGTAAGTGCCTTGATAAACTCAGCTTAACACTGAGGAGCAAGCAGCCTGGATAAAAATGTATCACTGACCAGCAGCAGTAGCCTTGTCTTGGCATAGGGCTATGAATTAAGTAATTCCCTTCTTCAACCTGCATAATCGCCCTTCTACAAATAAACTGGTTTAGTCCAAGGGATGTAGTAATGGCCCAATTCCTACCTGTTTAATTCTCCATGTAGTGCAGAAAATGTTCTGAACATTTCTTAGGCAGACTATCTGACCATTCCTCACTAGCTGCCACATACTGCCTTACAGTAGACATGCTAGCAGAGAGAATGCATGTAGAGAGAATGTGTGTTGTAAGAATAAGGTGACAAACACTCTCAGGAATTCAAGAACATCCAGAAGCAGCACCTCAAGCTGGCTGGCTGACAGCTTACCTCTTGGCTCCACCAGCATCTGGCGAAACAATGGTGCAGTTCTTCCACTCTGCAATATTCTCTTTGATCCACTTCAGTACAGCAGGCTCAGCATATAAGTTATCAACAGGGATATCAAAAAAGCCCTGCAAGGAAGACAACAGGAACAGATGTAGCTGAAGGTCATATTCTAAGAACAGCTGGAATAAGCATTCTGTATGATCAGGCATGCAGCAACCTCCTTCCCACAGCTTTCAGCTTTCCTTTTTTACTCCCCTTAATGCTAGGGCAGTATCTTTTGGGATCCAGAGAACAGTAGCATAAGGAGCCTTCAGAGCCAGAAATAGTTTAGCAGCATCAGTAACACTACATCTGACACCTTCACAACATGGACCTAGTTCTATCCTAAGGGGGTTCAGAAACCAGCAAACATTCATTTTCAGAGCAGCTATCTGCCTGTTTACTGAGTCAGTCTTTAAAGCTCATTACCTAAACTGTTGGCCTCGACAGGAAACCTATGAAAAGGCTTGGGCAGCATTTGTTTTTAATCTAATGCTGTTCCCACAACTTTGCACTGCCCCAGGAGATGCCTCCAGGTAAACCTCAAAGGTCACTAAAAACTAGAAGTTAATCCTAGACAGGGAATAAAAAGCAGGAGAGTGGGGGCAGCTACTCTAGAGGAACGTGTCAAGGCACAGGGTAACAGATGCTTCCTACCATCATCCCTTCTGCACTCAGCAGCCCAGCAGCTGCAAAAACCAGGTTGAAAATAGACAAATGCTGGAAATGTATGTACACAAACCCAATTATTCAACTGAATCTCACCACTGCTGCTGGTGAAAGCTCAACCCTATGGCACACATCATAACTCCAGGCCTCTTAGGGAAGAGGCATCCCACACCTTGGGATCTGTTCTTTCATTCCATGATCTTTCTGACAGTCTTCTCATCATAGATTTTTATTCATTTCTATCTGAGATAAAGTATTTCTGAGCAAATTACTCTGGAAGAAACTGCACTGCAGCAAATGGCTGCAGTTGTAGCATCTCCATCCAGCCTATCTACCTCACTACCAGCAGATATCTCACCCTTCTCAATTCAAAGCGCTTGCAGCAATACAAGAGGTATCTTCTCCCCCTTTCTGTTACACTGAGTTGGTTTCTTGGTCTCAGAGCACTTGCTCAAGGTGAAAAGAAACAAGATTGGTAATGGAACAGCTTGCTGTTTCTTCTCTCCCTGGAATAGCTCTTGCCACTTCTCTTACAGAGCTCTGGGCAAGACTTCAATAGCTCTGTGAGACTGTTCTGTTCACTAAGCCAGCAAAACCCATGAATAATTTTCAATTCAACAACAGCTTGGAAAAGAACCAAACCTCACTTATGTGGAAGGGTGGCAATAAATGGATACAAGTGGCATTGCCCATGTTGTCAGCAGCAAGCTATCAGATCACTGTTCTGGTCAACTTGACCCTCACAAGCAGCTGTGACAGTGCTCCTGGAGGCAGAGCTAACTGCTCACTTCTCCCTGATACTTCAATAAATATCAGAAAGCTCTACTAAATATTTAAGGATACTCTTGATGAAGACATTTTGCATCTCAAATCCCTCAAAGGACCAGTTAAGAGCACACAGTGTCACTGTGTGGCAATAAAAGCTGCATGGATCATATAACAGCTCAACATTCATTTACACAGGGCTCAATATGCTCAGTCTGCTCAAGAACAGCTGTAATTTCATTTACAGATGATCCTGTTCCCCATCGCCCTATCCTCTTCTGACTGACTCTGTAAGTCCCTTGTTCCCAGGTCCTGATCACTGCTATGTCTAAACAAACCCAGGTTGCTGGAAAGCCTGCAAGGCAGTAAAGATGCTCAGACTGGAGCAGGTCAATACTTCCTGATTTTTAGCTCCTACCTGAATCTGAGATGCATGCAGGTCCATGGTGATTATATGATCTGCACCTGCCACAGACAGCATGTTTGCAACCAGCTTAGCAGAGATTGGGGCTCGACTCTAGTACAGGAAAAAACAGTATTTAACACAAGTTCAACTCCTTCATCAAGATGTCAGTCTTCCACTTCTAGGCAATGATTCACAAGCAGTTACTAAAAGGAGCACTCATTTACATTGCATCTTTTCATCAACTGGTGATTACAGCTTGGTGCATTCTCAAGAAGAACTAGCTCTTTATGAAAAGATGAACTGCAGTCCGATGCCCTGAGGTTTAAAGAAATTAAAATAAGTTTTATTGCCTCTTTTACGTGTTCAACCAAATCTAATTCCCATACAGCAGGCAGGACTTTTCATTCATCTTCTGAGCAGGAAGTTCAGCAGATCCCTTACCTTGTCCTTTTTGTCCTGCCGAGCATAAGGGAAGCAGGGTATGACAGCTGTGACTCTGCTGGCAGAGGCAATCTTACAGGCATTTATCATGATAAGGAGCTCCATCAGATTGTCATTGATTTCACCACAGCCACTCTGCACAATGTAGACGTCCTCCCCACGTACACTCTCGCCTATTTCCACACTGGGAACAAATGAGGAAAGGAGAGTTGTGCCCAAATACAAATTAAAACACAGCCCATTACATATGCCTGCAGAGCAACCAAGGCACTGCATTCCCCAGGGTCTGTGGGTAACAGTGCCATATAATCAAGGGTGTTGAGCAGGAACACTGCTGCTTATTTGCCCAGTAACTATTTTACAGCTCCCTAATGGTTCAGTCAGGCTAAAAGCACTCAGCCTGTACTCTGGATCAATACAAGCTGAGCACGTAAACACCCCAGAGCAGGCCTTGTTCCCCCTGAATCGCAAGTACAACCACCTCAGCTGAAAGCAGCAGCATACAAAGGAAGCAAGGATGGTGGCCAACCAGCAGAGCAAGCAGAGCCAAACTTCTTCCAGAAGCTATGCTGCAGCTGGTCACTATATTTGGAGTCATAACTGCTATTCACTGGCTTGAACAGACAAGCCCTCCAGCATTACCCTCTGGAAAAGCTTTCAGGGTTAATTTCCTCCTGGATGCATTGCACACTAATCCCTGCTGATGAAGGACTGAATACAAGCCAAAGGTCCTGTTTGCCAGGAGCAAACTGCCAGCTCCAGAGCATGTATCAAGACACCTGCACCAGAGGCAAAGTTGGAAAGAAAGCAGGAGCCTTAGCTTTGAGGCTTCACACAGGGCAAAGCTGCATAAGGCCTTTAGTTGAGGAACACATTAACTACTAAACACTTTCAACATTTCAGTTTAGAGTAACCAGAAGCCAGTCTAAGGACAAATCTCTCACAGTTTGTTTCTCTCTGGCACTGGAGATGCTCACCCACTCTGCAGGCTGCTGCCACATCAAACTCTTCAGAAGTAGATAATCACCCAACCCACTCCCAATGGCTTCATTTACAGAGCACCTCAGGCTAGATTTTAATGTTAATATTTAATTCTCTGATCTTCCTCCCTGTTTATTCAACACGGGTTTGATGACTGCCATGTGTTGACAGTCTTTACTGCTCAATCTCCACCAGCAAACTGCAGTCACCTTCACTGCACACTGACTTACATCACATGCCAACCTCTCATGAAGCATGAGGTAAGCGTGTGAGTTAGCTGTAGTTGGCAAACAAGCATCTCCAACTGCACTCACTAACAGTCAGTTAAGCTGATTCAAGCCATAACACAAAAGAATCAATGAGCTATTAGCTGAAATAATCTTCCCTTTTCTGGGAAGCATCTGCTATCAGTTTATGAAGGTAAATAAGATTTCTCTGAGGTCGTAAAAGTCACATTTCCTGCTGACATCAGAACCTGCTGGCTGGCCAGCTGGATGCAGAAGAGCGGCTAATAGAAAGCAATGAGAACAGTGCAATGGCTAAGAATCAGACTCAAACTCTCCTCTACAACTCTGAGGTTCTCAGTTACAATCAATACTCATGCAATAGAAGCATAATATTCTACCTCATGTGAACATCTTGGATTCTCCTGGCAAAAGTTATTGTCTCAAGAAGTAATAAGTGGGTTGTAGGAACCATTCAAGGTTCTCTGTATTACACTGTGTGGTGTATACCTGCTTAGCACACTTCTCTAAACCAAGCTTTAAGAGCTCTGAATACATTCTTAGCCTCTTCTTTCTTTCAGCTTCTTCAAGTAGGATGGCAGCAACTTACAAAGCACAGACAGAAAACAAGACAAATGTAAGGTTTCAGAGCTTGGGAGGGAACACCGAGTGTGTGACTGCAGTTGCATCATGGTGGTGGCAGCCTCTTATCTGCCCTGAATAATTTTAGCAGTACCTTTTAAGCCTCTGATGCTCTTCAGAACAGTTTAAAGGCACCAGCTACGGCTTCAGCACAAACCTGTCAAGCCTCAAGTCATCCCAGTCTGGCCTACGCATGGAAGAGACTCAAATCACCGCAGATGAAAGCCGGGAAGGCGCATTCCCATCAGCTCCTGCCTACTGAGGGGTGTGTGTGTGGGAAAGTCCGCCTGGTGAACCCCGCCGCTCCGACCGCGGCCACAGAGGCCGGGTGACACCGCCCCGGGGCTCCGCGTGTCGGGGCCCTGCAGCCCGCAAAGTGCGGGCCGCCAGCAGAGCCCGATGGGAGCCCCGCGCACCGCGGCACAGGCGCTTTCCGCGCAGGCCGCTAGAGGCACCGCCGGGGCCGCGCAGCCGCCAGCACATGGCTCGGCGCCGCCGGGAGCTCTCCAGGGAGCACCGCAGCCGCGGCCCTCCCCATCCGAAGCATCCCCCCCCACCTTTCCCCGGGCTCCCCGGTGGGTCACGCTTCACCGGGCCGGTTGCTGTCGCTGCCTCTCGGCCAGCACTCGATACACGGCACAGTCACCGCGCTGCCCCGTGCGCTGCTCCACACAACACGGCTCCGGGCGGGGAGCTCGGCTAGCGGAGCTGCGCGGGGACCGCTCTGCTCAAGGCCGCTCACGGGAGACCCGGCCCGACTGCTGCTCGCAGGGGAAGGGCAGGTCGCGGCCCATCAACGCGTACTACAAGCCCCAGCAGCCCCTGCGCGGCGACCGTGCGAGACGCATGGCGGCAGCGCCCCGCGGCCCGCCGGGAGCCGTAGTGCGGCCCGGCCTCACCATGTCTCCTGGTTGCTGAACTTCTTGGTGACCACCTTGCCCAGCTCCAGGCCGAGGCGGTCCGCGATCTTCTGCGACAGGTCCTGGTGCGAGCTCCCGCTGAAGATCTTGATGTTGGGCATGATGGCGGCTGCGGCAGCGACACTCGTCTCTTTCTCCTCGTCCCCGCTCCGCCTCGCACCGCAGCAGACCGCCGCACGGGGACCTGCCCGCCTCCTGCGCGGGACGCGGCACGGTGAGCGCTGGCCACGCCGCCTCGCCCCTACTCCGCCATTTTGCCCCTTCCCGCTCCCCGCGCAGGCCCTTTATAGACTCCTGGCCCTCCGCGGACACGCCCCTTCGCGCTTTCTATTGGCTGCGACACGGCCGAGGGCGGGGGCTTGCCGGCCCCCGCAATGGCGCGAAACAGCGCTGGGCGTGGCTCAGCGCCCCGCCGGAACAACGGGCCCCTGGTGGGGGAGGAGGGAGGGGAGTCCTTCTAAGGGGTGGGACGTAGCGCAGGAGGAGGCCTGCGATTGGTCGCTGCCTGTCCGCCTGGCCTGCGATTGGTCAGCGAGGGAGGCGCGCCTGCGGAGTAGAGGGTTCGTCGGTGGAATGATTGGCAGTCCCCCCCCCACCAGCAGGCAAGATGGCTGCCGTCCTTCAAGGGAGGCCCGGGGGGACGCGGCAGCGGAGGGGAGAGAAGATGGCACCGCTCCCGCCGCAGGGTGCCCGTGCCCTGCGCTGGGCTCCGAGCCCCGCGGCCTCCGAGCTCCGCGGCGGTGCGGGATGCAGGGGTTACCTCAGCATGCCGGTGTGCGTGCGCCCGCCCGCTGCCTCCTCCCGCTGCCGCCGCGGCCTGCTCCGCGCTGAGCAAGCGTCACCCCGCCGGGCCGCAGCACCGCAGCGTAACGCAGTGCCCTAGCGGCATGCTGCACAGCGGCACCGCGTACCGCCGGGTCCCTGCCGCCCACCGGCAGGCACCACCGCACCGGCACCGGGGTCACGCCGCTGCCACACGGCGTGTGAGTCAAACACAGCAGGGGAAACAGGAGCTCTGCGGCCAGATCAGCCGTGCCCGGAGCGGTCAGACGGAGCAGGGCTGTCCTCAGCTATTGGCTTCAGGTGCTGGGTGGGATAATGTGTCATCGTTAGCTAGGTGGATGGTGGTCTCTTTCACAGACAACCCTTTGTCGTGGGGAAAGAGCTTGCGTGCTCTTGTGAGGCTGGGAGCTATGCTGGTGGTGGCTATGGCTCTGGTATGGTTTCCCATGCCAGACAAAGCGTGTCCGTGGGCAGTGTGAAATAATGCTCACCTGATTTGTGTCAATGTGAAGCAATGCTACATGATGAAATGTAACCCTCTTAAAAACATGGGATCTTCTTGCCTCTATTCAATGAATAAATTGGATGCTTTATCTGAAATCCTGTTTGGACAAAACTATTTATTGCAGGCAGGATGGGCTCACCAGCCTTGGGTGACCATCCTAGGAGAAGAACATCTCTAACTTCAAACCCAGGCAGATGGAGCTTGCTTAGTCCTGTAAGGCCATCCATCTAAGAGAAGGACACTAACCAAACCTAAGACCTGAGGACATTGCTGTCACTGTTCAAGGTTGCTAGACCCTGGCAGATAAACCTCAGGTGTAAAGGGTGGGACCAGGTCCATGCATGCTGTGCCTCACCTAAAATACCCACTGCGCAGGCTGGAAGGCTTTACCCACACTTGCAAAGCCCTGTGGCAATAGGTGAGGAATGAAATGGCAGGTGATAAGGTATCTCCCTGAAGCAATACCTTAGCCTTGGCCATATGGACTACCATCAGTGGTCCACCTTGGCCTCCAATCAGGAGGTTTGTAGACAACGACATTACAGAATCATAGAATAGTTCGGGTTGGAAAGGACCTTAAGATCATCCATTTCCAACCCCCCTGCCATAAGCAGGGACACCTCACACTAAACCATGCCACCGAAGGCTCTGTCCAACCTGGCCTTAAACACTGCTAGGGATGGAGCACTCACAACCTCCCTGGGCAACCCATTCCAGTGCCTCACCACCCTCACAGGAAAGANGAAGGCTCTGTCCAACCTGGCCTTAAACACTGCTAGGGATGGAGCACTCACAACCTCCCTGGGCAACCCATTC
>NDXB01013661.1:6535-16964 GCA_002631895.1 Agapornis roseicollis
AAAAGAAGAAAAAAAAAAAAAAGAAAAAAACAAAAACAAAAAAAAATAAACACACTGAAAAGAATTATCGGTAAAACAAATTCTGAGATTTGACATACCTGTTTCAAACAGGATAAAAGCTTTCAAAATCCTCTGCCCATACTATCATAAAAGGCATACATGTATACTTTTTCTCCTTACACCTTCAAGAATATCTGGCCCTTACCCAGCACGAACACTATCACAACATTCCAGTCCATACCTCCTTTTTTATGGCATGTTTCCTGTAGTTAACCTTTAATATCACAGTAGCATCTTCCTGTGTCAGTCCATCCGCAAATTGCTGCCTTTTTCTCTCTTGATATTTATATTACACAGACACAATCTAAACTAACAATGCTACGCATTTGATAAAACAATCCATTTAGTGTATACAGAAAACCAATTACTCACTTCCCAGTCACACTACAAAAATAGAGAAAGAGCACTTCGACTTCCTAACTCTTGTATCAGCTCTTGTATCTTGTATCCAGTTTAACAACCAGACTATTATTAGTCTTCATTCTCTGAAAGTTCTTTAACAGAAACAAAGCATGCAAGCAATATGCATAAAGACGGTCAAGATTCTCTGTGACTTCCATCTCTACATGGAGGATGCCTTTATGTCTTTCCGTATTTCACCCTCCAGCAGGTTTTCCAACATTTATTCCACTTTTTGTGTCCTGATTTTAATTCTTTTTGTTTCCCCATTTCACTCAGCACATCACTCTCTAGTTAGTACTTGATTCAACTTTTTCTACGCTCCTGCCTTCAGTAACATACTATTCCCCCACACACACTACTTTTAACCCTGTTCGATATTATATTTACTAGATTTCTACAACTCACACATTTGGAAAATCAGTACCACTTTAATTTGGGAATATTTTTGCATTTAAATTATCAAGTCCATATAGGCAAACACACCTTAACATGTATAAATGGGGTAACTTCCCTCAGCAGTAAACACTTGGCTCATATATAACACAGCCTTCATTTATTCCCATCCATTAAAGTTCCATGTACAATCTTGCTCCTATGACCAGTCCCAGGAAAATGAAACTCATGATTTACAACCAAAGATGAAGCTACGCTTTCCTTCACTGTGAAGTACAGTAGACAGTGTCTACTACTTATAATGTTTTACTGACAGTAAAGTGACACTAGAAATATAATCAAACAGGGTATTTTATTCCTTGGTACAAAATCAGTTTTTAGGATTTCACTTTTATATGTATTAAATAAGAATATAAATCAGCAAAATACACACACATACATACAGACACTCCCCACCTCTAAAAAAAATTTAATAGTCCTTCATTATTTCTCATTTTACAGCTTTCAATCCATTCCACTGACTGTATAAAAGATGATACCCAGCAGTGAGCAGTTATTTTATTATAGCATACAGATTAACATCCTTCCCTCAACTCTTCCAATATTACCCAACATTCTCAGTGCAGTTCTGGGGGGCTTTGTGGGGAGGCAGAGAGGGCAGAGAGGAGGAGTGTTACTTATTAGAATCATAGAATCACAGAATAGTTAGAGTTGGAAAGAACCTTAAGATCATCTAGTTCCAACCCCCCTGCCATAGGCAGGGACACCTCACACTAAACCGTGCCACACAAGGCTTCATCCAACCTGGCCTTGAATACTGCCAGGGATGGAGCACTCACAACTTCCTTGGCCAACCCATTCCAGCATCTCACCACCCTAACAGGAAAGCATTTCTTCCTTATATCCAACCTAAACCTCTCCTGTTTAAGTTTGAACTCATTACCCCTTGTCCTGTCACTACAGCCCCTAATGAAGAGTTCCTCCCTAGCATCCTTATAGGCCCCCTTCTTTGATTGGTCTGGTTTTTGTGAGTTTTGGGGGTTTTTTTAAGCAAATTACTTCAGCATCCACTCATGAATTTGTCATTTACACCACTAATATTCTTTCCTTTAGTGGACAGGTGAACTTCTCAATAGTGTGCTTTATGCACTTACATGCCCACTACCAAGTTCAGTGTCCTCAAACCAAGTCAAGCATTCCTAAGACACTAACGGATTGGGGGGGGGGGGGGGGGGCAGAGGGACTTGCTGCAACAAGCAATAGTAGGAATTGGTTCAGCTAACTAATAACTGCTGTCTCACTATTTCAACACCTTCCAGACATGTAATTTTACCCAACACCAATCACAGCAACTATTCCCACTNGGGGGGGAGGGGGGCAGAGGGACTTGCTGCAACAAGCAATAGTAGGAATTGGTTCAGCTAACTAATAACTGCTGTCTCACTATTTCAACACCTTCCAGACATGTAATTTTACCCAACACCAATCACAGCAACTATTCCCACTTAATTCAAAGTGATATTTGAGACGATACAAAAATGGGAAGATCAGCTGATACACCAGAGGGTTGTGCTGACATTCAGAAGAGGCGCGGACAGGCTGGAAAAACAGGCCGATAGGAACCTCGTGCAGTTCAACAAGGGGAAGTGCAAAGTGCTCCACCTGCAGGGTGGACGGTTTGGGAAACACTGCCAGCACATCGATGTGCCCATGCAGCAAAGGTGCCTAAAGGTGTCCTCAGCTGCATTTGTAGGAATGCTGCTAGCCAGTCAAATGGGCCAGTAACATACTGAAGGGACTGGAGCATCTCTCTGAGGGAGGTAGGAAGGTTCAGACTAGGGGAGACAAGGAATGGGGAACCATATCAAAGTATATAAATGCCTGCAAGAGGGTGCAAGGGGGAGGGACCCAGGCTTTTATCAGCAGTGCCATGACAGGACTGGAGGCAATGGGCACTGGCTGAAACACAAGAGGTTCTTCCTGAACATCAGGAAACAATTTCTCACTGTAAGCATGGTCAAACACCAGAAGAGAGAGATTGTAGAGTCTCCATCCTTAGAAATACTCGAAGACCAAATGGACACAGCACTGATCAACCTGCTCTAGCTGACCCTTTGTGATCAGTGGTGCTGGGCTACACATTCTCAAGAAGTCTCCTCCAACTTCAGTGAGTCTGTGATTCTGTGATCTTATCCTCACATAACTAGCTACAAAGAGCAAGACTCTCTCCAGTGGTGGCCAGAGGCAGTACAACTAGCAAAAGGCACAAACCAAATACATTAAATTCTGTTTAAGCATAGTAAAAAAAATCAGCACAGGGGTGATCGAATACTGGAACAGGCTGCCCAGAGAGGTTGTGGATGTCTATCCTTGAAGATACTCTAAAGCCAGCTCAATACCGCCTCAGCCATCCTATGCAGTAGAGCCTGTTTTGTGCAGGGAAACTGGACTCTCTTCAGAGGTCCCTTCAAACCTCCCCAGTTCTCTAATTCTGAGCTCTAATTTGAACATCTATTTACTGCTCTAAGTTAAACACTGCAGCTGCACAGCTAAACAACCTTTTTATCCTTGTTTTGTCTATGGGCAAAAAAACCATATGCAAGCACAGTGTCCGTATCTGTTCCTACAAACCTGAGGCTCTGTCTTACATAAATTTTTGGGATTAAACTTGCCTTAGGTGAAGAAGTGTTAAGTCTCAAAGATAAATTATTTCCTACACTCCTAATGAAAATGGGTAGAGACAAGTAAAAGCTATATCCAAGTGGTTCACCTATGAGAAAAGCTAGGATGATTTCAGCTAGTATCTGATTTCAAGCACCAGGCACAACAGACTAATTATCACACAAATAAGCATGATACAAAATCCTCTCAAAGAAGACATTCACCAAAATACATCAGTTTTAATACCTGAGCTGCTTGAAAAGCAACAATGCACTGAATGAACTAAATATATCCTAGCACTTAGCCACAATGAAGAAATTAGTTAATTTGATTGTTAATCACACTAATAAACAGCAATTGTCAATCTAACTTCCATAGTTACACATGCCACCATGTTTGCCTGTTGCTTTATTCCTAAAATCCTGTTTGCAAAGCATACCAAAGTAAAGATACTAACTAGGTTATTTTTTTTTTTTTTACATCTCTGGAACTAAACTAAGGCTCAAGCATATAACTGAACTGTACTGTAATGAACCCAAAGCTGTATCACAGGCAGAATTAGTAACTTCTAACTAATCATGAAGACATGTGTAGCATCAGAAAGGCAGAGCTTCTGAACAGCTTAACTGAAGTGCAAAAAATACAATTTATTTTTTTTTTAACACAGGATCTTTTTTCCTTTTCCTACCTGCTTCCATGCATCTTAGTGTCCTGTTCCCTATCCAGTGACCACAGAGAGCAGCCAGCTATGTCATTTGTCGTGGAAATACACTGTCAGATCAATGTACCTTCACTACTCTTCTTCCTCAGTAAAAGACTTCTTTCCATTCACTTACTGGGTAAGCAAGCTCTTTGATAAGCACAATGTTTGTAAGAAACTCCCTGAGCAGATTCTGCTATGTAACCTCCCTAGCTGAGGAGGCAGAAAGATCATAAAGACTGCACAGTACTTGCTACACTAGAAGTCCACAGATTTATCAATAGACAATGCCATTCACTTTTGATTTCTTAGTAATGTAACACCTGCATAGCTGTGACCTACCAGATTAGACTTATTAATCTCATTTCACAATTTTATTATTGCAGTAATGCTCATTATAAACGTCAGTCTAAAACAGAAAGCACCAAGCCTGACTTATATGATTTAAATTTACCACAAAAACCAAAGCTATGCTGCAAACCAGCTGGAAATGTTTGCCTTCCAATTCTCTATGCAATTCTCTCAAGGATATTGTGGAATTCAAGAGTTCTGCATACTTTCTCCCACCGAATTCCTACTTCTGCTCTGTCATATGCAAAAATTAACTTGTACATTACCAAATCATTAAAGCAAACAGAAAATATAGTTCAGTATAAGAGTTAAGAAGCCTCCAGAGGTTCTTCTGCAGACAAGAACATAACTACTAAGACACCATTCTAAAGTAAAATCCACGCAATCATACTATTACGGTCTTAACTATTCCACTTAGGTGTATACGTAACTATTTTGTGATATTAGAGAGCTGTACATGTTGAGAAATAAAACTTCCAGAGCTTTTATTTACTACTACACAGTGAAAATGTGCAAGACATTAGTAAACACCAAAAGTTATGGAAACAAGGGCAGTTATATTCATTTAGGCTTTACATTATAAAACAGAAAGACCAATGACATATATATATACTACTTGTTAGAGTTATTTTGAATCCCTAATATCAACATTGTAATCATCCCTTTTCTGTCCCCCTTGCAAGACAGTATTGCATATAGACAGGACTGACCAAAAACACATAGAAAAGCAGATGGTAATGTGAATAAATGAGAAGACATTCTCCACTAAGATTAGCATGCATTAATACCTCGCATAACACTGAAAAGAGCTTTTTAGGTAATCAGGGGAAGGCTTTAGTCAAACAAGCTCCAGCAATGAGCCTAATCCAATAAACTGCAAACCTGCCTATAATCTTGAATTTCTTGGTGATCAAGTAGTATGCCAACATCTTGAAACATGCTTGATTACGCAGTGCAAAATTTAGATAAAATGCAAGCATGTAGCTTGTCCAAACTTGCCAGGTAAAGAGCCAATAGCTGGGTTAAAGAATCTGATTAGCCTTTTGAAAAGTCTATAGCCAATGTCAGGCCTTGTCAAAAGACCTTCAAATCATCAGCCAGGAGCACATTAATGCTACATTTGTCTTAATACAACAGAAGTCATATGAGGTCAGCAAAATCTAATCAACCACATCTATGTCAATATGTGACCCAAAAAAACTAATGAACTTAAGTCAAAATGTCAAAGTACAACACTAGGAAAGCTCGTATAATCAACTCAAAGCAAGATGAAATCTCATTAATGTTACCAGTATTTACATGATCCAAGATGCAAACTCATTTCACCAGTTATAATGACAGGTAAGTGGTTTTTAAACAAATCCTTTAATATCTAAACTGTATTGCCTGTACAAACGTAACAAACGTAACCCTTTAATGTATACATTAATGACCATTACAAAAACCTGATAAAAGACTGTAAGACTAGGGACTGCCAAAGAAAAGAGGGTGGGGGACACAACAGAAAAAGAAGAAGAAAAAAAAGAGTAACTTTCTGCATGCTTTGACATTAGTAACTAAAGCTGGACATGGGAAGAATTCATTACCTACATCTACATAACAGAAGTTTACCATATTACATGCTTGAACACACTTTATTCTATATGACTGCTTGGCAAATGGAGAATCTACAGGGTTACATCTTCTATATTCTACGAAAAGGACCTCTATACCTCACCACAGCAAACTGAATCTTAACTTTAAAAATCAGTACCAGGCAGCTACGATTCCCAGCCTCAAACAAAACAGTGTCAAAACAGTGGACTGCTTTTTGTAACATCTACACTTTACCATATTGTTAAAGATATGAGGATGCTAAATATAATTTATTGGTGGGAGAATTATCTGTTAAACACCATTTTTCCATGCAGAATCCTCAATACCAAGAACAAAAAAAATTTCCCAAAATTGAAAAACATCTTCCAAGTTTCATTTATTTGATACCTAATATGAAAATCCAAACTACCAATTTTGTTTAGTCAAATCACAAGCAGGAGACTGATTTACATAACTAGAAAATACTCTATTAAAACAGAATAAAACACACCAGAAAAACACCATGTTAATCTGCTGTTGGTTAAAATACATAAAAACCTGCAGTCTTCATTACATGAAACCAACTTTCAGTATTACAGCATAGTCTTTCTACCTTAATACTGAACTGTCAGATCTCCTGCAAAGGCTATTCACTTCTTTTTACCTCTACTGTAAAATGAAATAACCAGCAGAGTTCTACCCAAACTTTCTGGCTTTAAACCATACAAGACTTGACATAACTGCTCTTCCAAAGATGCTTTTGGGAACCATCTTGTTTGCCAAACGTTGTCCACTTTGCCCCCTGTACTGAAAGGGCTGCTGAACAAGAAAGAAGAAACCAAAACACAGCCTGCTTGTCCTCCTTTCAGCTAGCACAGAGTTGTTGTTTTGATTTGGGGTTTTTTTCTTAGTAGTTGGTACAGATCTGTGTTCTGGATTTCTATTTAGCACTTCTATAAATTTATACTTATGTGTTGATAACAAAGATGTTTCAGCTGTTGCTTGAGAGTGCTTGCTCTAAATAAATGACTTTTCATTTTCCCATACTCTGCCTCTAACCAGGTGCACAAGATGTTGGAAAGAACAGGGACAGGATATCCGACCTGCACTAGCCAAAGGAGCATTCCGTACCATAGAACATTCTGCTCAGTAACAGGCGTACCTGCTTGAGAGCCACCAGTCGCTGCTCAGGGCATCAGTCGGCAGAGTAGTGAGCAATTGTAGCTTGCATCACTTCTGTTTCTTGAGTTTTATTCCTCCCTCCTTTCTCTCCATTTTTTCCTATTATTATTATTATTGTTACTATTGTATTTTACTGTATTTCATTATCAAATTATCCTTATCTCAACCTGTGAGTGCTATCTTTTTCCAATTATTCTCCTCATGCCACTGAGCAGGGAGGGGCAGGGGGGAGGAAGCAGCTGCATGGTACTTAGTTGCCAGCTAGGGTTAGACCACAACACTGCTACCTCTGCTTTGCTATACACAAAATTATAAGCTAGCACGGAAAAGTGCTAAAGAACTATAAGGAAAATAGCAATATCCACAACCTTTTCTCAGCGACGCAAATTAAACAAAGTGCTAAAGAGCTATAAGAAAAACAGCAATATCCACAACCTTTTCTCAACGATGCAAATTAAACAAATTACATAAAGTTCCAGTAAATGAGAAAAAGAAGGAAGATGGGAAAAAAAAAATATCTACAAAAGTCACCACTTCTCGCAGGTAAGTTAGTTCAAACACAGTTTGCCCTTTTCCTTTTCTTGAATTTTTTACCCACACTGTGGGACAATAAATATATGAGGGAGAATTAATTCATCCCGAAAAAATTTGTTCAAATAACTAACAATAAGAAACTAAACTCAGAGAAAGGCATGCACAAAAAGCCACAGCATGAGGCTGATCTGAAAGAAAACACAAAATAATGTATTTTAAAGAAGTTTTCAGATACACATTTTCAATCTAGAAAAAACAAGACACAGCAATCACATTATGAAGTACTAGCCACCATTTTTTAAGGAATCACTCAATAAAAGCACTTTATTGGCAAAACTTGAGGAAAACTTTATTTCCCCTAACCCTTATTTGCAGAGTTTGCTTTGGGAAAAGGGAAAAAAAAAATAAAAAAAAATGTAAAGGCATTTGTACGACCAGCTCTTCAAGATATGGAATGGAAACAAACTGCAGATGAACAGGTCTTACTCTGCAATACTCTAAACAGCAATTTAATTTACAACAAAAACTAAAACTCCTTAAGCTTAACTTATTTTTACCATAGATATGGGCAGATTCACTTCTGCATTTTCCTGCAGAATTTTTAAAGAGTATGAGCACAATCTGTAAGTAGGTAATATTCAACTCCCAACATTGTTTGCCAAAGCAAATTCAAAACCATAAAATACTGCAACAATGCTCAGTCAGTAACTAGCTACAGGAGTCACTTTCAGTTAATTGAAATCATAAAAGTATAGCTTGCATGTCCAACTATTCCTGAGCATGCAAATAGTTAATTCTTAATGTAATTTGGTTTTGCATACTTATGTTTGAATTGTTCCTTTACTAATGAAAAGGTATGTGCATATTATGCCTACCTAGTTATGTACCTGTCTTAGAAAAAGATCCTATTTCCCAGGAATTCCAAATCTGTTATACAGGTTATTAATCATATTAACTTCTGTAAAAGTTAAACAGAAGCTTACAAACTCTACACATATCCCCAATGTTAATTTTAGTTTTAAATCAAAATTGTCCTTTTTTTGAAAACCATTTATAATGCTAAACAATTTACAAAGCTCCAAAGCTTAGGTTCATTTACCAGTTTAGCAACCTAAAAATTGAATTAAGCAAAGAAATAAGCTGTGAAAAAGAAACAAGACCTGACCCAGCACTGTACTTCTCGTGATAACGCATCTATTATGAATATTAAGTTATCTAAGTCTTCTTAGAGACAAGCAACCCCCTACTAACTAGCAATTTAATTTTATTAAACAAAACCCAGCAGAATTCCGTAAGTCTAGTAAGCTAAATCACAACAGCCTCAATTAGGTGATTTCACATTTTAGAGGCAGATATATCACAAAGGAACTGAAACATATTTTATTTGTGAAACTCTACATTATCTGTAACAGTCAGTGAATTACCCTGTCATGTCTGAGAATCAGAAAGTGAAACCAACATTGAAATTTTTTCAATATTCAGTTTTCACAAGAAGATGTGTTCTGAATTTTAACTCTTGTAATTCCTACACCTTAAAAAACTTGACATTTTTTTCAAATCTGTTATTTCTGAATATTGTCCTCAGTTTTTAGGGTATGCTGTCCTAAATATACTGTCCCAAGCATACATCTAACAATGTATGGGACAGTAAACAAAATTCAGGATAAAAACGAGTGCTTGCATAACTCAGTAGTAGGAGTATTCATGTTAACACCTTACCCACTATGCACAATTCCACAATTTTCAAGATATGAAATAAAGCTGCAGCAAAATGCAAGCCTACAGCAGAATGAATTATGATATACAATGTCACCTAAAAAAACCCTGAAGTACATCCTAACTCTTCATATACCAAAACTAGGGTAGGCTTTATAACCCAGTCCGGACTTCTTATCAGCAAATTATTAACACCTGCATTATGTGATTTGATTACAAAAAAAAAATACTATCTTTCAAGTACAAAATAATGCATTTTTTCAAAATATCTTATGAGTCAGTCTATGACTCTAAATGAAAATTTCATATCTCAAAATGAACTCTCATCTCAACTACTGAAAAGGAAATCATGACTGTATTTTATGTTGTCTTGTGTTTGGAAGGTACTTCTGTGAAGTAATACCATCTGCTAGTTATTACAGTTCAAGGAAAAATAAGGGTAAAGCCCAAGACAAATTTTATACCACGGTAATTTTCACATGCATCTGAAAGAAAAAAAAAAAACACACACAAAACCACAAAAAAACCCACCACACTCACAATACAGTGACAAAAAAGACAGCCTGCCCTGGGGTGCCAGGCAGTTTCTTTCTTGTATGAAGCACTTCAGTTTAAAAACCTCTGGTTTAGTAGCCACCAAGTAACTTCTATTGCTGCTTTCACTATCTCAGAAAAGACCGCAAAGAATTATACAGCTGCAGCTTAATAATAAAGAAAATTAAGCTTTATACAAGTAGTATAAGCTGGTACAGATCCTCAAAAGACACTGACGCCAGCACTTTTCCTAACACAAAAAAAAAAAAAAAAAAGGAATTTTGTAAACACTCCCCATTTCAAATTCCCAGTTAAAAACCA